>NIPM01000745.1:0-51658 GCA_002738285.1 Holacanthella duospinosa | reverse complement strand
TCAGGAGAGTAAGTTTCAGAGGAAGTTATGAAGCCGAGATGTGATTTTTGGTTGAAATTTTTTGAGAATTTTGGATTTTTCCCAGGGGTATTATACCTTAATTACTTTTTAAAGCTATTAGTTAAAACATGAATTTTATAAATCTTTATACAAATTAAAGTGATTCNTTTTTAAAGCTATTAGTTAAAACATGAATTTTATAAATCTTTATACAAATTAAAGTGATTCTTTTATTTACTTTCAAATTTCTTATGTTAAATTTCCAATAATTTTGAAAAATTTGATCAAAAAATAGCCCCAAATGAAATTTATCGACCTTGGCTTTATCAATAACCCAAATTTTATTAACTTATGGCGAAAAGTCGAAATTCTNTTTTTAAAGCTATTAGTTAAAACATGAATTTTATAAATCTTTATACAAATTAAAGTGATTCTTTTATTTACTTTTAAATTTCTTATGTTAATTTTCCAATAATTTTGAAAAATTTGATCAAAAAATAGCCCTAAATGAAATTTATCGACCTTGGCTTTATCAATAACCCAAATTTTATTAACTTATGGCGAAAAGTCGAAATTCTGTAACGAAAAACAGGAATAGTATTTAAATCTAAAAATTCAATTACAGTCGTAATTTGATCCAAAAATAGGTAATGCTTTGTTTAGTGACCTTAAACAGGAGATTAATCATCAAAATATCATTCTTAATTCAACCAATTTTAAATGAATTTTGCGTTGCATTATTTTCATCTTAAATGGGGTTATAAATTTAACTTCCAGTTTTAAAAACTGTTCTAAACAAAGATAAACTCCCATATGGTGGCTCTTTTCTAAGTCTAAGGATAATGGAAGGTTCCATTTTAAATAAATTAAGACTNAATAAACTCCCATATGGTGGCTCTTTTCTAAGTCTAAGGATAATGGAAGGTTCCATTTTAAATAAATTAAGACTTTTTTAGTCATTCATATTCCTTACATTAGAAATGTTATTTCCACCCTTTTAGAGTTATTCCAATGGGCTTTCTTCAAAAGAATGTCTCGGTGTAAATCTGGTTAAAACTCGATTTGATCCAACTTTTGTAACTAAAATACCTGCGTGTATTTGGGTTTTCNTCGGTGTAAATCTGGTTAAAACTCGATTTGATCCAACTTTTGTAACTAAAATACCTGCGTGTATTTGGGTTTTCGTATTCGGATTTTATAGTATCAACTTCAATTTTTCAACAAAATCTGCACTAAAATGGCTAAACTTGATAAAAATGAATTGACAGTGGAGAGAAGACCAAGCCTGATACTGGTTTATGCTGAAATAGAATTAAATACGAAGCTAATTTGGTAATTTATTTTCGTTCAGAGTAGTCCCCATTTTACTTATTATATAATTGGTTGATCAAAAGTGAGAATAATCTAGATTCATTAAAAATTTGGTTGAATTAAGCAAAGAATCAAAAAGGGACTACTCTGAATAAAGTGCCATTTTACTAGATAAATCTCAAGTTCAGTTTTTGAAAATTATACGGATCTGGTTTGTTATCTCACCGAAAAATGATACATAATTAGTTATTATGTGCAAATTTAATGTTGAACAAAAGATTAAGTGATAAACAAAACTTTTGAAAAAAATATTCAAAAGAAATTAAGATTTATTGATTTTTGGCTCTTAATAAGGTGACTAAATTAATTAAATCATTGCCTTTGAATGGATCTAGTTTGTTATCTGACCGGTTGAGGTCAAATGGAACAAATTTTTTGAAGTCTCGGTTATAATTCTTTCATTATTAGTGCATCATAGTGAAAATAGGATGAGGAAGCAACTAAAATGGCAAGAATTATAGCTAAGAGATCTTTTATGGATACTAAATTTATTTATTATTTTATGCATTCAAGATACTAAAATTAGAATATAATTATGTAAGAAAATTTTGTCCCAAATACTGTGCCATATGGCACAAAATTTTTGAAGCCTCGGTTATAATTCTTTCATAGTGAAAATAGGTTGAGGAAGCAACTAAAATGGCAAGAATTATAGCTAACAGATATTTTATGGATAGTAAATTTATTTACTATTTTATTCATTCAAGAAACTAAAATTCCTCGATCAATTATAATAGATTTATGTAAGAAAATTTTGTCCCAACTTTTAAATTTATTTGTTTTTATTTTTCAAAAAGAATAGAAACATCTTTCGAAAATTTTTTGCCATATGGCAGAAAATTTTTGAAGCCTCGGTTATAATTCTAGAATATTAATGCATCACAGTGAAAATAGGTTGAGGAAGCAACTAAAATAGCAAGAATTATAACTAACAGATATTTTATGGATAGTAAATACTTTAATTTATTTTCATTCTTACTATTTTATTCACTCAAGAAACTAAAAATCCTCGACCAATTAGAATAGAATTATGTTTCGAAAATTTTGTCCCATATGGCACAAAATTTTTGAAGCATAATTATTTCATCATAGTGAAAATAGGATGAGGAAGCAACTAAAATGGCAAGAAATATAGCTAAGAGTTATTTTATGGATAGTAAATTTATTTACTATTTTATGCATTCAAGAAACTAAAATGCCTCGACCAATTAGAATTGAATTGTTTCAAAAATTTTGTCCCAAATAACAAACTAGATCCAAAAATATATCTTTTAGCCACAGAAAAATAGGAAATACATCGAAATCATCAATAAAAATAAATATTGATAAAAAATGGCAGTCTTAAACAATATAAATAATAGTGGTTCGAGAATAGCCATAACAGGAATTACCAAACATGGCATTTGGGACAAAATTTTTGAAGCCTCGGTTATAAGTCTAGAATATTAGTGCATCATAGTGAAAATAGGTTGAGGAAGCAATTAAAATGGCAAGAAATATAGCCAAGAGATATTTTATGGATAGTAAATACTTAAAATATCTCTTAGTTATATTTCTTGTCATTTTAGTTGCTTCATCAACCTATTTTCACTATGATGCACTAATATTCTAGAATTATATCTGAGGCTTCAAAAATATTATGCCATTTATAGACATCTATAAAATGACAAATTCTGAAATAAAAATTTACAAATGAACGAAGGACAGAACTATGGCATTCAACCAAACCNGTTGCTTCATCAACCTATTTTCACTATGATGCACTAATATTCTAGAATTATATCTGAGGCTTCAAAAATATTATACCATATGGGACAAAATTTTTGAAACATAATTCTATTCTAATTGGTAGAGANTTGAAACATAATTCTATTCTAATTGGTAGAGAAATTTTAGTTTTTTGAATGCATAAAATAGTAAGAATGAAAATAAATTTATGTATTTACTATCCATAAAATATCTGTTAGTTATAATTATTGCTATTTTAGTTGCTTCCTCAATCTATTTTCACTATGATCATTAATATTCTAGAATTATAACCGAGGCTTCAAAAATATTGTGCCATATAATGTTTTAGCTTACTAATTGAACGATCAGAAAAATAAAATGGGATATATTCAATACACAAGTAAAAATCTATAAAATGTTAATTTTAATTCTCAATCAACCTATTTTGATTAAGAAATCTTTTCTTTTTCCTCTTCGAATCTTCTGACTTTAATACATCTACTTTTTAAGTCAAAACCATTATATTTGTCAATAAGATTATCAACAGATTTCTTATTGGCGGTAATAAATACATGACCTTGATGTTTACGTTTTATCTTATTCAAGTGAAAATAGATTGAATGTATATGCTCGTTTTGAATCTCTTCTTTGAATATAGCTTTTATTTCTCTTACAGTGGCTTCAAAACTTATATTTCCTACATATAATAATGTGGTTTCTATCCTAGGCTTTTTGATTCTATTTGCTTTTGTGTTTATATTTCTTATTATATTCATCTTTAAAAATGTCCAATTCTTGTAATTTCTACGATTTGAAAAATTTTCATATCCTCTTTATCATTGAAATTATGAAAAGCCAGACTTTAAATCATTGACGATAATTTAAATAATTTTATCCGTATATTAAAACTAAAGCGAGTAATTTCGGGTATCTCTGCATCTAGCATCTATCAAAATTTTGAGAAAGTAAAAGTTAAGATTAAAGAAGAATCATGAATATAAATATATAATAAAAACATGTAAAAAGATTATTACAATAGTATATAAAAGTAATACATTGTTATTGTACTTTCTTTTCGATAGGGAAGTCTCCCCTGGCTTTTCAAATCAAGAAAGGACCTAGGAAGGACTTGGTGCTTTTTAGCCTTAAATTGTCAAAAATAAACGATTAAATCATGTATTTTGGGTAGTACCTCCTTATACGGTAGGCAAGACTGACAAGTGTAGAGGGGGTTCTTCGATTTTTTTGAATCTCTATGGGTGAAGGTGGCACCTGAATCTGCCATGAAAATATAATATTATCAAAATATGTAAGAAAAAACAAATTTTATTATAAAAATATCATTTAAAACATAAAAAATTCTAGCTTAAAGGATAATAAATAAAAACTTAAATATTTGATATATATTGAAATCTACTTTTTTATTTTTTAAATAAAATATTATCAGAATCTTACACTCTGATTATATTAAGGAGGATATGTTTACAAATAGCAATATAAACAATAATACAAGCATTAATCAATTATGTTTGTATGAAGCATTAAAATGCTCATGCTATTTTACTATTTAACCGATTTATTAAACTCATTTTTCTCAACTCGCGTCATTTTGCATACAAAGCGTCAACAATCAACCCAAGGAATCAATTACTTTTACTGTTGCAGCCGGTAAAGACGATACAGTCGATACTTCTCAGTTACAAAGAATCTCCTTGGAATAGTTTACAATGTCCTCAGGTGAAAATTACATTTTGTGGAAGCAAAAATTTATCAATATTACCAAGTTGTGCAAATGGAGTGCTGGCCAGAAATATAGGTCCCTACAAATACTACTTGGGGGCCAAGCAGCCCAGCTTAGTTTAAAAACGGAACACAAAAATTATAAGGAATTGGATGAATTGCTTGAAAAGAACTCAGCCGGATATGAAGAATATGATAATTTCTTTTTTAGCTTAATGGAGGAATACTAAAAACACAACCAAAGCGTTACAGAGTATGAGTTACGCATATCAGATTTGGCATACTCAGTTAGTTCATTAGCCAGAGAAGAAGCAGATAAAATAGGTGATTCTCAACTAAAGTCATATTTTATAAAGGGTTTATTACCAGACATTAAGCGCGATGTGGTTTTGGATCGACCTCCTACATTTATAGCTGCAGCATCCTTTGCTAAAATATGAGTCTTCATTAAAAGTTAAGAACTCAAAAAATATGCAAACCAATAATTACACTCATAAGCACACAAAAAACACAATAATAAAGAATTTAAACAAAAATATTGTGATATACACAAGGTGTAGACAATATAGAACAATTAAAGTCTTATAATTTATATCAAAAATATCCAGAATTATTTAATGAAAAATTAAATAGGTTACAGATAAGTGGATATGCGAGATTAATACTATACCAAATGCTAAACCTATTAGGAAAAAACCTTACCCTATTGCAAGATGTCATTATCAAGGTGTGAAGGATATTATTAAATCATGGTTGAAAAATGGTATAATTGTTAAGTCAACTTCAAGTTTTGCCAGTCCTGCATTTCCTATACTTAAGAAAACAGGTGGTTTGAGGCTTGTGATGGATTATAAAGGGCTTAATGATATAAAAATAAGTGAGCATTTTCCCTTACCACACATTAGTCAAATACTAACTAATATGAAGTCTTCAAAAATATATAGTTTGATCGATTTTAACTCCGGATATAACCAAATTCCAATAAAAGGAAGTGACCAGTTTAAGTCCGCGTTTGTCTTGCCGTTTGGCCAGTTTCAATTCACCAAAATGGCTTTTGGCCTTAAAAATGGTCCGTCCATTTATCAACGCTTTATTAATAGCCTTTTTGAAGGTAATGAAAATGTCACTTGTTATCTGGATGATATCCTGGTTCACTCAAATAATATTAAAGAACACACATTGCACCTCAATAATGTCTTTAAAATTTTGGATGATGCAAAAATACTATTAATATCAAAAAGAGCCAGTTTTATAAATCCAAAATTGAGTATTTAGGATATGAATTAGAAAATCAAGGTTTTAAACCTTTGCAATCTAAATTCATACAATACTAGAGCTAAAAGAACCAAGAAATGTAAAACAATTACAAAAATACCTTGGATTTCTAAATTATTATAGGTTTTTTTATAAAAAACCCAAGTTCAGTAATTGCCCCTTTGACTAACCTATTAAAGAAAAATACTAAGTATATTTGGTCCGAAAAAGAGAAATTAGCATTTGAACAACAAAAATTTATTAGCAGAAAGACGCTTTTATTATACCCAAACTACTCTAAAGATTTTATTCTACAATGCGACGCAAGCCGAGAAGGAATTGGTGGTGTTTTAAAGCAAAAAAATGGCCACCTATGGTTTTATTCATATAACCTTAATAAAACAGAACAAGCCTATACAACAATAGAACTTGAATTTTTGACTATCAAAAAGATACTGATTAAACTACGCTCAATTTTGTTAGGCCAACGTCTCATTATAGAAACAGATCATCTAAATCTGAAATACTTCGAAAATCCTATCAGTAACAAAATAGCTAACTGGAAAAGCTTATTGCTTGAGTTTAATTATGAGATCAGACATATAAAAGGCACTCAGAATAGTCAATCAAATTTTCTCTCAAGATATAATCATATTAATAGTATAGAAGATATTCAATACCCTCTTGATACAACAGTATTAAAAAATTATTATAATAGTTCAAAATTTGATAAAGAAAAATATTTATTAGAAGATGGTATTATACTATTATATTAGTAAAAATAACAAAAAACTTATTTACGTTCCAGTAGAATTGCAAAAAACTACATTAGAGTGGTTTCATAATAATCTGATTCATTCTGGATGTGTTAAGCAACTAAATACAATGAAAGATTTAGTATATTGGGAAAATTTATCTAAAGATGTTAAAAAACTATATAGCAGTTGTTTGGATTGTGCCAAAATCAAAAATAACAAAGATAATTTTGAAATATTAAAAGCAAATTAAAGCTCTAATACATTCGATAGTGTAAGCTTAGACCTAATGGGTCCCATTAATATTGATAATAACAAATATTATATATTAGTGATTATTGATGTTGTGTCTAGATGAGTTGAATTGGAATTAATCTCTTCTAAAAATTCAGAATTAATTGCTAAATGTTTTGATAATGTTTGGATAACTAGGTATCCTCGCCCTAAATCCGTTTTGACGGATCAGGGTAAAGAGTTTTTTGGCGGCTTTGACGAACTCTTAAATTTCTATGGGATTAGTCACATCAGGACAACACCCTATAATCCTTCATCAAATTCCATAAATGAAAGGTGCCATCAGTTCATAAACAATTGTATCAGACTTCTAGGTGTTGAAAAAATCAAGGATTATTTGCCTACAGTTAGTTTGAGTTTACGTTCAAGTTACCACAAGTCTCTTAATGGAAGCCCATCTGAAATTATGTTTTCAAAAAACATGATTTCTAATTCTAAAGTAACTGGAAAATTAGATGAAGCATTAAAAAACTTCGAAAAACACCAGAATTATGATCTTACAAGACGTAACAAGAATAGAAAGGAATTTAGTCTTGTTCCTGGTGATAAAATATTAGTAAAAGCTGTTTCTAATTCAAAATATTATGGTTCTGTTACGATCAAGAAAATTAATGACATTAATAGTATGGAGTTAGCTAATGGAAAATTAGTTAATTTAACAAGGTAAAGGCTTTCATTGAAGATGGGGAGAATATTAGAATCTTAAACTCTGATTATATTAAGGAGCATATGTTTACAGATAGCAATATAAACAATAATACAAACATTAATCAATTATGTTTATATGAAGCATTATAAATGCTCATGCTATTTTACTATTTTAACCGATTTATTAAACTCATTTTTCTCAACTCGCGTCAATATACATTTTAATCACTAACAGGCTGTTTATTTTAATTCTATTACTTTATGAATCCAAATAAGATCGATTTGAGATATTGTATCTTTATCGTCAAAATATAGCTCTGATGTATAGTTTTACAAATAAGTTAACATAATCTCCCAAAGGTTTCAAGAAAACAATATATATTATATCAAAATTAAATAAATATTAAAGTTAAACAGAATGTCAATAATATCTCTATTTTAACATAAGATTTGAAATATATGATTAAAGAAAGTATAAACAAGATAACCATTATTTGGAACAACATAGTGTATTTATTATGAAATTCAATAGCTTAATTGATTTAATAAACTTTTTTTGCATTCTCAGCCTCTCTAATTCTAATCATTCTACCCATTACTTCATGTCCATCATATTTGTCAATAATATGATCAACAAATTTTGGTTTAACGGAAATAAAACCATAACCTTTATGCCTACCAGCCAACTTGTCCATAATGAGCTCAATTGATTCTATAGATTCATTTTGAGTTTCTTCTTTGAAAATTTCTTTGATCTCTTTTACTGTCAGTGAAAAGCTTAAGTTCCCTATATATAATGACTTGTTAGTGTATCTTCGTATTAAAAAGTTCATGTGGTTCACATTTGATATCTTTATTATTGGATTCATCTTTTAATGTTCTTTGAATGAATGTTGAAGAATTTAGCGGTGAAGTAACTTGACTGATAAACGACAAAATTACATCAATGATTAGCTGCAACTGCTAAATTCAGAAAATCATATAAAGGCGATTTAGTGTCAAGTTTGATATAGTTAACATAGATGTTTATTGTATAAACCGATTGTAATTATATCTAACTTTAACAAGCCTGATTAACAAATCATAAAATCGAATAATAAGAGAAAGTTTGACTTCATAAAACCATGTTCTAAGTTTCGAAACAATATATTTGTGGCCTATATGACTATGAATATTTTTATAACTTAGTAGATTAGAACAATATTGAGAAGTGATTAAAAAGCCAACATTTTGATAATTGCCCAAATGAAGGTCGGAGTTCAATAATCGAAGCAAATCTTGAGTCTTAAATAAAAATAATAGTTCTCTAGGTATAGATTGTAATAATTTAGCAACATCTGGAAGTAGATCTATTAATTGGGTTCCTATATATTCTCTTTCGCTATCGTCTTGTATGTTCATATTTTTCAAGCCTTCATTTTGTATTGCTTCCCATCTTCTACCCGTCAATATACACGAAATTAATTGGTAAGCACCTTCGCTTCCTCCTAATTCAATACTGTATTGTTTAATATTATCTAAATCTTTAGAAATGATAGCGTTCCACAATTTTGCATATCTAACGCGAAATTGAATTGGTATATTTCGGTAAAATCCATGATCCAATAATATTATTTCAAAGTTCTTGCTTCTATTCTCTACCTTTCTGACCAATATATTTCCGGGATCTATAAAAACTCAAGATATCGAATATACGTGGGTCGCAGTGAAGCCATCTAAAGTTTAATTATTTTGTTTAATTACCCTTTAGAAAATATCATATCTGAAAATATTTTGCTTATTTCTTCCGCTACTTGTAATCGATCTATGCCATGTTTGTCAAGATAATCAAGGTTATCCAACTTGGCGCCATGAAGAACTAAAGTATAAGAAATTAATAATACATTCCATACAAAGGATTCGTTTCTTAGACCAATAAACTTCAGGTATTTTCAATGAATAACTCGATTTTCTAAATATTTTTTTAGTAAAGTTTATGTTGTTAGCTTCATTATTGAAATCCAACTCAATAGGCAAACCAGCGCTCATCTCTTCAGCTAGCCAATCTAAAGAAAATTCGGGGAAGGTCCATTTGATCAATCTAACGATTTTAGCGACCGTATAGATATCCAATGCCGAATAGCGTCTCAAAACCGGATGTTGGATTTTAACAGCAACTTCTTTATTATTCTCTTTCAATACAGCTTTATGAACTTGAGCCAAAGATGCTGTTCCTATTGGTTTGGTATCAAAGCTTAAAAATGTATCTTTCAAGTTACAGTTGAAGTCTTCAACAAATATCTTTTCGATTTCCTCCATACTTGTTTGAGGACATTGATCTAACAAAGGCTTCATAGTTTCGGTCCATTCTCGAGGTAAAACATAACCTAGAGCACTTATATGTTGGCCCTAAATATTTATAAAATAAAGTTTTTGGATACAAGTTTGATATAAACTCCTCCATTTAGTAATAAACCCTTTAATACTTTTTTGGCGCTACGTAAATGAATGTCCGATACTAATTCTTTGTTTTCTTCTGATGGCCAATTCTTTTTATAATCATATAAAACTGGTGTCAATATATAAGCTGCGGATAATACTCTCATTGTAGCTTCTGAGTAAAATCTAATTCGTTCACTTTTATAGACGAGTACACCGAACACAGAGCCAACTATAAAGCCTGTTAGTATTTTGTTGTTTATATTTGATTTGGTGAAAGTAGGAATTTTAAATTGGTATTTTCTTTTCAGCATTTCCATACTTTTAGCATTCATCGCAAGGAATTGTTTTATGAAAGTTCTTTTTGTAAATTTGTGGATCAACAAGTCAATTTTATTAAAAGAACCAATCAGTTAATATTTTTAAATAAATACACCCTCTGTTCAAAAATAATAGTCCGATTTGAGAAAAATTTTTTTGTTCAAAAATGATAGTCCGATTTGTGGAAATATTTTTATTCAACAAATTATAGTCAGATTTGACAATATATGAATATTACCACGATTTATTGAGCATTTAATGTATCTTTGGAAGCATTTTCATCACAGGTCAACGATACTTGCAATTTTCCTTTGGATCTCAACTTCGCTTTACTGATATGAGATAGCGCATAATTGTTACCACCATCTACTTTCATCGTGCATTCCATTGCTTTCTACAAAGAAAGAAAAACATTGATGAGCTTTTCACTAGGCATTTATTCGAAAGTTTTATAGACTGCCATAATTAACTCGTCAATGTTCTTTGGAGCCTCTTGATATTGCAGTGCTTGAATGGCATTGAAGAATCCCAGCTACAAAACATTAAAATCAGGACTGTTCGGCGGTTGAGAGGTCAATGAAATATGCCAACCATCTGATTTTTCATTGTCAATTTTAGCATGAGAGCGAGCATTGTCCTGTTGCAACTTAATTTGCATTTTCTTGCTTCCAACAGGCCATTTGGACTTAATTGCAGGAATAAGTTTTTCTACCATCATCTTCACGTATTCAACTCGAATCACTTCTATTGGTTTTGTAACTAATGTTCCTCAAACAAGATTCTTTGAGTTCCGCTTCGCAGGCTCCTAGATAACAAATGACCAAATTCCAATCTTTTGATCAAAATTTGATGAGTTATGGATCATAACTTGATCTAGCAACTGCCGCAAAAAACATAACTTTTGCGATAAAGCGTTTGCTATTCACAGTCCGGTGTGGCACTTCTTCAGGTAGCAAGTAATAATTGCATTTAGTTTGGGTCATGTAAAACCATCATGGAGCATTGAAAGAGAAAACTGAAGCCTATTTCGCTTAATTTCATCCGTTAATATTGGTTTAACTGTGCTACTAATTCTCTTGAGGGTGTTTTCTTTGACAAAGTTGAACAACGTACCTAATGGAATTCCAGTTGCATGCGATAGTGTTCTAAAATCTTTAAGCTTGTTCAACGGAATCTCAGCAATTTTCCGTTTCATCTCTTCACGGTCCTTAGCTTTTCTACCGGAATTTCCTTTGATTCTTGAAGAAACATCAGCAAAATCTTGACCTTTGTTATAACAAGATTGTGCTCGATATTAAATGCGAGATACAGTCTTTGTTGAAAGTTGAAATTTTCTAGCTACTTCCGAGTTTGCTCCCTTCTCCAGTTTATCAGATTTAACGCGTCGTAGCAGAGTCTGAAGTATTGCGTTTCGAATTTCGTCAGTAGTGTTAGAAAGCTTATCACATAATACACCTTCTGACATGATTAAATATGCAGTTTTTTGAAAATTATGATTGTGGCGTAAAATTTGTGGAGGACCTCAAAATATCGAAATTTTCGGAAAACATTACGAAATCTTACGAAACTCTCATAAATAAATCAAAATAGTTCTAGATAGTTTACAGTGTTCTTTTATTTATTTATTGCCATTTGGAGCTTTATTTTCAAAACTGGCGTTAAGTTTTGAAAGTTTTGCAAATCGGACTATCATTTTTGAACAGAGGGAGTATTATAAGCTTGGTCACTAAAAGTGCAGAATATAATCTGTTCTATCATTTTAACTTCAGGTTTTTGTAAGGCCGGCAAGACTGTATTTAATACAATTTGAGTAGTTTTCAAAATAGGATTGCCATAAACTCTAATAGAAATACAAGGGAAAGCAATTGAAGAAATCAGATTCTTTATAGCAACATCCAAACAATTCATATAAGTTTTTTTCAATGCATTAGACTTTTCGCCAATTATATGAATAACATATTTACTTGGCAAGTCATATCCTTTAGTTATTTTAGCTTCACAAGTTTCGCATCCATTCAATTTCTTACACTCTTCCAATAGTTTCGGGCCTAATTTCTTATGACTGCAACCATCTACTCCTCCATCTAGAAGTGAATTATTTGGTGCATTTACGATAGCATCTACTTCTAATTCTGTTATATCGCCTTTTATTAAATAAATTCTTTCATATATATCATGATTTTTATTTATTTTAATTATCTCCTTTATTGATATCATCGTTATTTATAAAATCTTGAGCACAATCATAAAACCAAAATTATACAGGGTTAAAATTTGATTATAATAATATTTATTCTAAATTCTCTATCTTTTTGATATATTTTTCATAGACATAATCAGCGCAAAAAGAAGCCATCACAATTATACCAAACCAGTGATTAGATTTAAAGCTCTTATTACAACTTTCAGGATCATCAATATCGAGTGACTTAATCTGTGAAAACAAATGATGAGAGCCGAACGACCAAAACAAAACCTGAAATACCACACCATTACCATTCATATAAGCACTTAAAGATAATAATGGCATACAACTTAAAGTGAATCCAGTTAACCAGTTATAAGTAGATTTATCGAATAATATTGCCGTTGATTTTACGCCTATTAGTTTGTCATCTTTCTTGTCCTATACAAAATTAGATTTAGGTAAACTTGATGTGCATAGATGGTGTCATAAAATAATGTCCATAATACACCTGAAAAGTACAATGGTAATATGATCATCAAATCCAAATGACCTAACATTGCACTGTAACCGAGTAGGGCTCCCCAATTGAATGTAAGTCCTATTGTTAAGAAAATTTCGGACGTTTACCCAAGATTAACTGAGGCCAATGTGTGATTCTTTTAAATAATGGATAACTAATCACTAATACCATCGATGAAGCGCCTAATATAATACTTAAGAAATTATCAATGTTGTTTGTGATACCTATAATTGTTTAATTGACATAAAATTGCTAATCCAACACTCAATTGTAAGCCTAAAAATTTCATCGCTTGATATTTAGTTAATTTATTTGAGGCTAATGGTCTATTCTTAGTTCGTTCAACCTATTTTCTTCAAAAGTAATGAGATTTACTTGTTTATCGAATTTGATATCCCATAGATCATTAATGGTACAACCAGCACTTCGCATTACTAAAGATCCTAATCCAAATAATGATAACATCTTTATAGTTTCTGGTAATGCTATATTGTGACTAAAAGTTGCCATAGAGATACCCCAAGCTATAATAAATTGTATTAGATTTACCACAAGGCCAAAATAACAAAAAAGATCCTATTGGCTTATCAGTTCTAGCTAGTTCTAAATAAGGCTTTATTTTCATTTTCATCGCGTTTGTATGACTTGATATATTTAGGCTGCTTATTTTCTTGCATAGTCTTTTGTTCATTTATGTTTGATCTAAGTTTTCAGCAAAGTTACAAGAACGAATAATGAAGTATTTTACTGTAGTGATTTAGATATACCAAAGAAGCATTTAGATATAAGTATCTTTATTTTAAAGTAGTAAGTCTTTTTACAAATAAATCAACTTTAGTATAATCAAGATTATATGAAAACTCAACATTTTATAAAAAGTCCAAATAAAATTTATTATATTTTCTATTATATATCATTATTTTCGATAGTCTCTTGAACTAAAATAAATATAGGAACATAATTACCTTCATCAAGTTTTATAGAACTAAACATTCTTTTACTTTTCAAGAACTTCGACCTAGACCTAAAAATCAAAATAAGCACAATATTTTGGAAAAACCTATATCTCGGTATAGTTAATGGATCAATAACATATCTATTTTCTTGTTTCTTATTGATGGAATTACCATTATTTAATTCTTTATATAAATCATCAAGAGTATTTTGATGAACCAATGAATAATTCGTTTTCTTATATCCTATACCTTTATTTTCTTTATTGATGTGAGCCTTAATTGGTACTTTAATTCCCTCGACATTGGGAGATCCTAAACTTTCACCTTCTTTCCATCCTTGCTTCTCCAACATCTTTAAACCGAAATTATCTAGTCGGAATTGAGATGAATAGGATATTTACTTTGGTTTTTTCGCCAATGGTTGTTATTTGGGTCTAGTCCTATACGTTGTTTTACTTTCCGTTCTGCAAATCCTGTCATTTCAAATTTATTTCGATGATTAAAAACTCCAAAGTCAAAAGAATGATATGATGTAAATATATGTTGAATAAATGCTGATTTGAATTATTTCCATCCATTTATTCTTTTTTTTGTGCATTTATAATTGTTGATCACAAAATTTTACATCAAAATGACACAAGGAAAACCAATAAAATGTTTAGCAGCTGTAGCATTTAGCGCGAAACAACCATTAAGTAACCCATCTCGAATAATTATATTATTTAGAGGTCGTTGAAGTCGAGGTCGAACCACCAAAAGTATAATTAAACATCAATTAATAATTTTCTAAGAAAGGAGAAGTGAGAATTAAAGTGCTTTATTGTGGAGTGTATAATCCCTTCCTTTTAAGCCAATAAAATTAATAGATGTCATACTGATGCATATAATTTATCGGGTCAAGGTAATCAAATCCTCTTTCTTAACACTGGAAATAGACCCTGAAGGGAATTTTCCAGTGGTATTAGGCCATGAAGGTGGTGGCATAGTTGAAAGTGTAGGTGAAGGTGTAACATCAGTTAAGGAAGGCGATCATGTTATACCACTTTATATTCCGGAATGTAGAGAATGTAAATTTTGTAAGAGTGGCAAAACTAATCTCTGTTCTATCGTTAGAGAAACGCAAGTCTCATCCTCCCTACTTTGATTTGTTTTGTAGGGAAGAGGTTTAATGAGAGATGAGAGTACGAGATTCAAATTTGAGGGTAAAGATATCTTTCATTTCATGGGTTGTTCTGCCTTCTCTCAATATACAAGTACATATACCTAAGCTCTTAACATATAGTTTGTTATGATTTTTCATTGGCCAAGGTAAATTCAGAAGCACCACTTGATAAAGTATGTTTGTTAGGTTGTGGTATCACCACTGGATATGGAGCTGTAACTAATACTGCTAAAGTCGAACCTGGTTCTACAGTATATTTTCTTAAGGTTTGGGATTGATTTTTATAGGTAGCGATATTTGGATTAGGCGGAGTTGGCTTATCTTGCGTCCAAGGGGCCAAAGCTTCCAGTGCAAAGTATATACTCAATTTCACTTAATGGAGACAAACTTTTGTGTAGGAGAATTATTGGAATTGATATCAATCCAAAGAAAAAAGAATTGGCTACCAAGTTTGGAATGACCGAATTTATCAACCCAAAAGATCATGATAAATCAATCCAAGATATTTTAGTTGGATTAACAGATGGTGGTTGTGATTACACATTTGAATGCTCCGGTGGTAATACTGAAATCATGAGATCGGCTTTGGAAGCTTGTCATAAAGGTTTTCTAAATTTTGATGATTTTATTTAGGCTGGGGTCAAAGTATTATTGTTAGCGTGGCTGCATCTGGTCAATTAATACAAACGAAACCCTTCATGCTTGTTACAGGTATGCCTTATTAATTTATTTGTTAGGGCGTGTTTGGAAGGGCTCGGCTTTTGGTGGTGTAAAAGGGAGATCAGAACTTCCGGGGTTGGTTGATAAGTATAGTAAAGGGGAACTCTTTATTGATGATTGTATCGTTTTATTGGGCGTTTATTTTTAGATATTACGCATAAATTTGGTCTTAAAGATATCAATGGTGCCTTTGATGCTATGAAATCCGGTGATTGGTACTCTAATCCATTCTTTATTTTAGTATTAGATCGGTGATTGATCTTTGGAATTAAGTTTTAAACTTTGAGTTTTTATTCTCTGCATTAATACCTCATTAGAATTTAATCTATTTAGTTGAACTGAAATCTTCACAAAATATTGCAAAACAATTTTCTACCTAGCTATTAAGCACGATTTCAATTCAAATTTATAAATCCAAGTTAACTTTTTTGGCGACTATGATCATCTACACTGTACGAAAAAAATATCCGACCAGATCTATTTTTTTGAAATAGTGTGATATGTTTTAGTTATAAATAAAAAAGACTATTATAGTATTTTTTTAATAAAAATTTACATATATTTTGTTTTTAAAATACCAATTTTGTATATTAAATTTAATGAACAAGTGAATTCTTTAAATCAGTCCGAAATAAAAACCGACCAATTTACAAAAATTGCATTTATACTTGCGCTTTTACTATAAAACTTTACTTGAGCTATTGAAATAAACTAAATAACATTTACGATTCAATTTTTAATCCAAATTATAAAATTCCTCTATTGATATTATAAAGTCAACTCTCTGTATCTTCTGTGCATTTGAATCTATAAATTCCTGTATATGTTAAACCTGATGGCATCATTAGAGCTCGATATGATATTTTAACATGTTTATGCCATAATTTCTAAGAAAATTCAAGATAGATCATAGTTTACTGCTATTATTAAATTAATGGCATAATTTGAAATGTTCCTTAACTCGATATTTCTAAAACCAGCAAAATAATTACGGAAAATT
This sequence comes from Holacanthella duospinosa, assembly GCA_002738285.1. Taxonomy (NCBI): domain Eukaryota; kingdom Metazoa; phylum Arthropoda; class Collembola; order Poduromorpha; family Neanuridae; genus Holacanthella; species Holacanthella duospinosa. The sequence goes on along the minus strand of NIPM01000745.1, from coordinate 34,583 downwards.
GTATCTTTATGTTATCTTGTAAATCTTTTTCTGCATATAGATGAAAAAACTGCTACCTATAAATATATTATAGACATTGTGGACTCCACTTTCTACTACCATGTACCACACCCAGTGTAAGTATTTTTTTAAAATCTCCAACATTTATTATCTGGTTGTTTTTTAATTAAAATAAATCAAAAATAATTCAATTTTATTATTATAATTACAAAAATTTTTAAATTATCGCTTAAATTTTCAATCAAATTACTTATCATATCAATATGCCTTAGAAATTGACTTCAATTGAATGTTAGAGAAATTCTTGTGTAATACGGTAGGACAAACTGTGTTGATTGATTGATATTTAGTCTGTATTCACTGAAAAGTTATTTTTCTGTTCTCTTTAGGTACATTATAGATCGTATTTCCTTGATACTTATCAACACATATCCGATTTTGATTAAAAAACCTCGTTTATCATATGTAAAATAACTAAAAACTTACAAAATATCTATATAATATCGTAATTTGTTAATATTTTTCATGTTTGTGCAAATTAGAATGCTTTTTAATTATTTTTTCGTCTGACATCCTTTTTCTTTCTCGCTTAACTGTAATGGTAATTACTACTTGTATAATAGAAAATTTTTTGATGTTTTTGTTTTTTATTATCAATCTTATCATTTAAAAGTCATTTACATTAATTTCTAGCCATCTTATTACTGTTAGGCTTGAATTTTACCACTTGTTCGGATACTTTTTTCGGGTTGATTTAGTAAAATGTCAGTTTTTAATTAAATACTTTTAAAAAATCTATATACTAAAAACATAAAAATAGATAATTTTTTACATTTAATACCTATATATTTGTTTTTTATTTAAACTTATGAAAAAATTTATATTCAAGTAAATCGAGTGTGGTCGGATATTTTTTTCGCATAGTGTATTAGGTTTTTATTCGAGAGTGGATCCATTTTCAAGATTTTTAATACAGGATCCGGCAAGAAACTTTACAAAGTGTTTGTGTGTCAATAAATAAACATCACAATATGAAATTAGGAAAACTTAAACATTTCCTAAAAACTACGTTTATCTCTATATATATAAATCTGAAAATCTGTGTGTGTGTATGTGTTATCGAACTCCTCCTTCAGTTTTTAACCAATACATTTAAAACTTTAGACATAGATCAAGATATATTACGAGGGTGCATGTTGCTATTTATCTTTTTTAAATAGGCCTTCTAGGCTCTACAAATCGATGTTTTAGTGATACAAAGACTAAAAGAACAACCTTTTAACCAATAAGATATCACCATCTTGATTATCTTAATAAAAGTTTTATATTTTTTAAATATAGAATCTAAAGATATTAAAGACATACATTTAATTATTAATAAGAAGTAAGAATATCGATTAAAAAAGTAGAAATATAATCAATTTTCAATGAATTTGTATTTAATTATATAGATCTTAAAATATATTATGAAAGTAATTAATAAAGAACATAAGGAGATAGTTAATGAATATACTAAAAAAGTAAATCATTTATTTAAATTATTAGATTAAGAATTAATCTCAGTAATAAAAATTTGATTAATTCAACATGAAATTAAAGTTTTTTTATTATTATTAAATAATACTACTCTCTTGGCTACACTTTCTTATGTTTTCTAAGTAAAAAATGATATATTATGTAACACTAAAATGAAATATTATAAATTACCTATTATTAAATAAATTGTTTGATTTAGTCTCTATATATAAATCTGTTATCGAACTCCTTCACTTTTTAACGAATAATGTTAAAACTTTGTAGATTAAGATATATTACTATTTATCATTTTAAAATAGGATCTATAAATTTTAGTTTTAGTGATATATACGAGATTATGCATAAAAATATGTATTGTAATCTCATTGAAGCCACTATTTTAATTGGATGTGCTAAAGGGCAAGATGTATTGATACCACAGATTCCTTTTATTCCAAATGATCTTCAATTCGATTTCAAAAGATTGCAATTTCCAATTTCTTTAGCTTTTGCCATGCAAATAAATAAGAGTCAAGGGCAGACACTAAAAGTGGTAGGAATAAATTTAGATAATTACTGCTTTTCTCATGGTCAGTTGTATGTGGCATGCTTAAGAGTTGGAAATTCAAATAATTTATTCATTTTAGCATCTGATGGAAAAACAAAAAATATAGTATATCCTAGAGCTCTTCAATAAATAAAAATCAATGCAAATTTTAATTTAATATTGTAAAATGAATACTCAAGCTAATCTCAAAATTTACACCACTTTTATGGTATTTTCCAAATGTGAAAACACACTCAAATCGATTAGAGAAGAACTTTCGAATAATAATGTAATCGTATCATTTAAAAGTATATATAATGTATTGAATTGTAGTGGTAAGAAGTTCAGAGAGTTTGAATCCGGAGAATCACAGGGGCCAAAACTTTATCCAAGAAAAGCACGAAATTTATCTTTGATTAAAAAGTGGAGAGAGGTAAATAAATCAAACCCGCGGTCACAAAATATACAATTTGGGAATTTAAATTCCGACCACACCTCTTTTACATGATTACAAGTCAAATATAAATTATAAATAAAAATAACTAAATAAATTCAAAATATTATTAAGTGAATAATGATGGATTTTGTTATAAAAAATTGTATTGTATGTTTTATTATATCATATTTAATATATTAGTGGGAGAAATAAACCCGACCATTGCATAATATCTCTAAATTACAAATTTAAAAAGTGTAAAAATAATATTTTTTTATAATTAGTTAAATATATGAACTATAAAGAACAAAAATTAAGTAAAAAATTCGATATTATAAGGCTATTTGATGAAGGTTTATCTGAAACAAATATAGCAATGAAAACAGATATTTCCAAGACCACAGTTCATGATACAATATTAAGATATTAAAAAAATGATACAGTAATGAGAATTAGAGGTTCTGGACGTCCAAAAGTTTTAAATGATGAATATAAGGACTTTTTAATAAAGTTGATCGAAAATGGTCCTAAAAAATCAAGTAGAAAACTAACTGTATTCCTAAAAAAATCACAATGGAAAAGATGTATCTTACAAAACAGTACAGAAAGCTCTTTAAGAATGTGGTTTTGAAAGTCGTGTTCCTAAGAATTTACCACATTCATCATCAAAAAACATCATCCACAGAAAATTATTGGCTAAGAAATGGTCTAATTGGACATTAAGTCAATAGGACTTAATATTATTTGTGATGAAACAAAAATAAACTTATTTTCATCGGATGGACGAAATAATGTTTTGATAAGACCTGGTGATGAAGTTTTAGAAAAAAATATCATACAGACCGTAAAGTATGGTGGCGGAAGTGTTATGATTTGGGGGAGGGGATGTATGTCATCTTCTGGAGTTGGAAATTTGGTATTCATTGAGGGAACAATGGATAAATTTCTTTATTAAAGAATTTTGACAGAAAACCTCTTAGAATCAAAAGAAATGCTGGGTTTTCTGGACAATTTATCTTTCAGCAGACAATGATAGAAAACACACCAGCTATCATGTACAAGAATTTTTCGAAAATATGATTAATGTTCTTGAGTGGCCTAGTCAGTCACCTGAACTCAATCCTATTGAACATCTATGGGATCATATCAAGCGATAAGCGAGAAACTATGCTCCCAAGTCAAAGGTTGAATTGAAAAAAATAGTCAAAATCTGGAACGAAATAACACCAGATTTTTGCAGAAATTTAGTTCATACTATGCAAAGACGTGTTGAAAAAATTTTAAGAGCTGAAGAAAAAAATACTTCATTTTAATTATAGGTGGTCGCTTTTTTTATTCCCATTAATTTTTTTCTATATTATAAAATATAAATATTATTAATAAAAAATATATACGAAAAATGTAAATATATTCATATTTATATTTAAATTTTTTTAAAAAATTAAGGAGGTGGTTGGAATTTAAAATCCCAAGTGTATTGGCAAATAAAAATAAAGTTTCAGAGCGTACAATTGGAAAGATAGTTCACGAAGATTTGGGTCTAACTACACGAAAAAAGCAAAAGGTCCACTCGCTTCAGCTTCATCATAAAATGAATAGAAAGACAAACTCCCGCAAGCTCTACGAGAACCATCTGGCTGGCGATCTCTCGGAATTTTGTGTCACACTTGATGAGGCTCTTTTTAGCATCCAAGATTCAATGGAACTAGTAAATTTTACTATTCTAAGGACAACTATGAGACCGAAGAATATGTGTGCTGAAAAGGTGAATTTTTGTAAGAAGTTCATGGTGGTGGGTGCATTAAGTTGCCGAGGTAGAGTTCCCCTTATCAAAATTCCCCCAAAAACAAATATTAATGCTGAGTACTATGTGGAGTATGTATTGAAACCTATTTTGGAAAAGGAGATACCAAAGCTTTACGGGAAAGATACAAACAGAGTTTTCGTTCATCACGACGCTGCATCTTCGCACACGGCAAGTTTCACTGCCGAATACGCTGGAGAATTATATAGAAGAACCGGAATAACTATCATTCCAAAAGAACAAATCCCTGTCAAATCACCTGATACTAGTCCTATGGGTTATTTTGCGTTTGGGTTCTTAAAACAGAAGCTTTACAACAAAAAGGCTGAACATCTTTCATCGGTTTGGAAAAAATTGAAAGTTGTGTGGTCTATAATAACACTGGAAATGTGCCTTAATGTATTCGATTCTTGGAAAAGAAGACTTCGTAGAGTATCAGAATTAAATGGAGAACATATTGAAAGCACTTCAAAAATTCATAGGAGACATATAAATTCTATATAATCAAATAAACTCTTTGTAAAATTTCTTGCCAAGCCCATTATAGTATAGTATTAGACCGTTTAAATGAAAAATCCTCCCCTTCCAAAACTCTACCTTTAAAGGTAAGGAAATCAATATTTCATTGTATAAGAATAATAATATGGCTTGGGAACTTTGAAGCCTCGCTTATTGTTCTATTAGAATTTTAAAAAGAATTATTACGCTATAACTTTAATTCATTTTTTATTGAATTAGTTGATTTAGATTTGAAAAATTTGTTAACTTATATATGTTTTTAAAAAGAAAGAATATATAAAAACCAGAATACATAAATAGTTATAGATTACCTTTTTGCGTTACCAAATAATTGGATCCGGCTAATTAAATATATCTGCTTTTGGTAGATAAACGGATTGCTCAAACTAGACTGAATTACCATATGTTTCCTACTCATTTGCTATATTTAACTGCACTCAGCAGCGACAGGAAGGCTCTAACACCTTCTTTGCATCGAACTATTTGCAAATATGATAATTATTTGCTGATATCGAGTGGTATTTATACTTAAAAGCGCACCTGGACATATCAATTAAAAGTGCATGAAGCATGATTAAATTGTACCAATAAACTAATGAAGCAAAGGAAAAAAAGTTATGGAAATTAATTAAAATTGCATGAAAAAGATAATAATAGCACAAAAAGTCTCGAGGTGACAAATTATATATATTGAACAAATCCTAAATGATACAAGCACAGTTAGTTTGTGTTTAAATCACATATAAAAAGGATCCCAAGCAAGTTAAATTGGTGCAGGGAGCTGTAAAATTGAAAGACACTTGATTAGAGGAAATGAGAGAAACAACTACCAGATCAAATAACCGTGTATCCCATCCCAGTACGACAATACAATACTTGGGATAAAATTCTTCTCAAAAAAGTTGAAGATAATAGAAAATATCAGGAAGCTACATTCTAATGCTTAAATCAACCAAATGAGCAATATACTATCGATTTTAGCATATAAAAGTTTTAAAAAGCTTCTAAGGGAAAGAAACTTTAGATTCTCTGACAGCCAGTTTAACATAGCTAGAAAGAAAAGAAAAGAAGATAGAATCACCTTAAATAACTACATTCGTCACGTACCGTATGCAAAAAGAAAGCTTGATTCGAATGTGATAAAAAAGATTAATGAATACCTTGATAAATATTCAAGGGAATCCTCAAATGAAATCGGAGTTAAATACTTAGAATGATCTAAAAAAGAAATCTTTAATATACTTATATCTGATGGCAATCAAAAAATGAGTTACGAGACTTTTGTCAAGTATTCATCAAAATCCTATAAAATGGCTACCAACTGGACAGATGTATGCGGCGTATGTGAGTTATCAAAAAAGATTCTCAAAAAGCAATACGACTCACTTAATACAGAAGATCTAAAGGAATACATTTTAAGGAAAGAAATATTTGATATTCATATATTTGTAGTTGAGCACCAGCGGAACCAATTTAATCTAATAAAAGAGAGATTGGATGAAGTCTTATGTCTTTTAGTATTGGACTACAAAGAGAATTTTAAACTCTCATATAGCGGTAATCAAGTTGGTCAAGACTTTTATGAAAAACGTCAAGTTTCCTTCCTTGGTGCGTGTTTAATTTTTAAATCGGAAGGCTCGGTAACAAGACATTATTTGGATTTTTTAAGCGAAATTTTGTCGCATGACAGCCCTTTTTCGTCCAATGCTCTAGATATTATTGTAGGAAGATTGAAAAATTCGGACTTTAAACATGTGAATATTTTTACTGATTGTAGACCCCACTTTAGATCGAATGAATTCGTTTACAGTGGAAAAATGTTGTCAAGATAGATTTTGGATAGACATCTCTATCAATTTCTTTGGTGAACACCATGGAAAGAGTGATGTAGATGGCATGTTTGGGCGTCTTAGCCAGGTATTTAAAAGCATTGATTATGACACAGAACTTCATAATGTTTATGATCATTAAAGTAGCGTTCGAAAATGAGTTTAAAGTGCGGAAATGGAATAAAGTTTGGTTTGATATATATGAGAGAGAAAGAAGGCCAAAGTTTATAAATAAGATGAAATTCAAAGGACTTAAAAAAGTTATTTCTTTCTTGTTTATCGAAGGATGTTAGTATAATAATTTGACAAAAATAGTTGAAGAATAATATCAGTTTTATCCTAAAATTGAAAAGGTTGAAGACGAAAGAAAGACATCTTACACACCCAAAATCTGCTTTAAAACTCGAATTAAGAGGTTTTTTAATCCTAATATACATAAAATTTTGAAGGCCAGAGTCGGATAGTTGTAAAAATGTAGATTAATTAGGTGTACTTATTTATGACTTAGGGGTCGAGTACGTCCTCCCTCTTGATGTTAATCTTACTACATATACTGTCTTTAAACCTGTTTTCATTTATAAAAATGTATATTACTTATTAAAAATTATAAATATTAATTTTAACGTTTTTCATTTTAAATTTTGTGACAAAAAGAATAGAATTATGTTTCAAAAATATTGTGCCATATAAAGATTTAATAAAAATCATTTACAAAGACTATAATTAAAATTACCGTTCTTATCGGCCCATTTATATAAAGGATAAGAAGCAAAGACCTCCGGTTGGGAATCTTGATACACTATAAACAACAAATCCAAAGAAAGCCCGTTGTTGAGGATCAGAAACGCCCTATTAAATTCCGAACGAATGCCATCGATAGACCATGGTCTACCGGAGCAAGCTACATTTCGAGTTAACTCGAAGGGATCTTGAATGCAAAGTAATCTTAAGTTGATGTCGTTTTCACCATCAATGTCTTTCAAAACTTCTAAACCCCAATCCAGAGAAGAACGAGAAACAATGCCACCAAGTTTAGCAGAAAAAGCTTGAGAGAAATAATTAAATTCATAAGCCATAAAATAGAAGAATTTTTTTAATAATTCATCAACATTTGGTATCTCTTTTTGGTAGTTTATTTGTAACTTGGAGTTGTAGTATACATTGTATTCATTTACTAAATGGGATTCTATACTTCTCCCACATACAAGACACCTGTCTTTGTTTTCACTTTCGATATCAAATATAGCGAAAATATACGAAATAATATCATGAATATAGTCAGTCCAGCTTTTTTCATATTTTACGTAAGGAAAGTCTAATTCTTGGTGATCAGGACAAATAAGTTGCAGATTAGGAATCAAATCGATAGATTGTAAATAGCAAATAAATATTAGAGAATACGAGAATGTATTTATAGTTCCATCGAGGACTGAACTCTTTAATCTTCTCTTAGAAGCCCATAATTTGATAAGCATCAAACAATCTTTGAAATTAGAATGAAAATCTGTATATTTCTTTATGAGTTCTGTTTTGTATAACAGGCTGGAATCTCCAATGCATAAATCAATTTTAAATAAGCTAATTTGTGTGAGCGATTTTAGGGCTACTTTTTATCATCATAAAAACTGATCAATATGCTCTTTTTACTTTTCACTATAAAAGCTTTAGAGTATTCGGCTATCAAATCATTAACCTTAGATTGAAAACCTTCTTTTAATTTTTCTAATAATTGTTGTATAACTTCTAATTCCAGGCCGAAATCAATCGAATGTTTATATAATAGGATTAGATCTATGTCTGCTGTCTTTAACGCGAGCCCATTTTTCAATGATCTATACAATTTGAATTAAAATTTTAAATACCCGAATACTTCTACTCGATAATCAGGACCTAAAACATCTTTACAAATAAGATCTATATCGGAACAAATAGACTCTACAACATTCATCTTATCAAAATATAAATCCTATTAAAATAAATAAAAAAGCAGGTACTTTTAAATAAAGACAGATATTACAGCGGGTATCATTTTCTTTTAAGTTCGAATCTAGATCCATGTTAAATAATTCAAATTGATTTGAAAAAGCTTTATTAACTTTCTTTTCAGTAATAACCAACCTTTTTACTAAACATAAAATGATATTGGAGTGATAATACTTATGGAAGTCGGATCTGAATCATTAGCCAAGCGTACCATCTTGCTTCGCTTTCTTATAACTTCATCATCAGATTCAAATAATATAAATTCGGATTGACAAAAATGGATAGCTAAAAACTTCGTTAAACCATTATTAGGAATGAGATAAGATTTATCCATCAGTTTTAATTTCCAGCCTAAACTCATAACTTCTAATTCACCAAACTCTATCAATAAACCTTGAATCAATAGAATCAATTCAACGTCTTCCTCATTTATGGTACGATCTGGTGGGTTGTGTATTTGTGGTTTAGTGAGGTTAGCTACTTTTTTCCAGGAGGGAAACCGTTGTGTTTTCTTCGCCATCAAGAAATCGAAATCCCTCATTGAATTTATACAACAGAGGAATTAAACATTACCAATGAACATCAAAACGTATCCTCATCTTTACTTTGCAATCAAAATCTATACATCTTGGTTGAATTTCAATTAAAAAGCGAAATGATCTAAATCTACTCATTGTATTCAACATATTTTTCTCGCATACACTATCTCTCACGGAAAGTCGGACATCCTATTTTTCGTAAATCATAGTGCCAATTTTGCTTTTAAATAAAAATTTACAAAATAATTATATACACTTTAACTGTCATGTTATTTGTATTGATTTACTTATCCATATTTTATATTAAAATAATATAAAAACCAAAAGGGAAATTTATTGATCTGCCACGGAAATTCGGACATTAAAAAACTAGTAATTACTATACATCCCACAAGCTTTTAACACTTGATTTACGCGTTTAGGCATCGATTTAATTAAGTTTTTTATAAAGTTTTCGGGTAAACTATTCTACAACCTAAGAAGCTCTGTTTTCAATTCATCTTGGTGATTGAAGTTTTTTTCTTTCAGCTCTCTTTTCATATAGGCCTAGATGTGTTCAATGGCATTCAAATCAGGGCTTTGGCTAGTCCAAACCAAAACTTCGATTTCTTTTTTACCAAGGAATTCACTAACAGGCTTAGATGAATGTTTCGGATCGTTATCGTGCTGAAACACGTAGTCGTTTAACCCCATTTTCTCTGCCGATTGTCTTAAGTTATATTTTAATATATCAAAATAAACAAATCTATCCATTATACCATCAATAAAGACCAAATTTCCTACTCTTTTATAAGAAACCCCCCCCCCAAAGCATCTCACCACCTTTTCCAAATTTTATTGTAGTCTCTACATACTTAGGATCGAGTCGTTTTGATTCAAGTCTCCATACATATGAACAACCATCTGAATTGTAAAGACTAAATCTGCATTCATCTGAAAATATAACATTTTCCCGGTAATTATCATCTTGAAATACCCAATTTGAACATACAGTCTGTTTCAAAAAAAATTGATCACCTTAAATATTGAATTAGAAGATCCAATATAATAAACGTAAAATAAGATTATTAACATTGTAGTTAATTATAATATAGTAGTTTATATACTTTTTTCATATAATTTTTTTATATCGAGTTTTTACTTATTTTTAATAAAAATTGTTTCAAAAAAAACTGATCGCTTTTTATTTAGTAATCTGTATGTCTTCCTTTAGCATGCCTTAAAGCTAAAGTACGATTTCTGAAACTCATGGCTAGTTTTCTACAAGTTTCTAATGATATTGAATACCATTCTTCCTCTATAATCTTCTTTAACTCATCTAGATTTCTTGGTGTTTTTTCGGAACTTTAGTTTTAATAATAGCCCAGAGGTTCACAATAGGGATCATATCTGGTGAATTCGATGGCCAATATAATGTTTCGATATTAATATATGATAAATGCTCTTTTGTCAGCTTGGAAATATGCTTTGGATCCTTATCCTGCTGAAAAATAAACGAAGAAAGTCCTATTTTCTCAACAGTGGGCGATAATGAAGAAGCAAGAATGCTAAAATATGAATTAGCATCCATTGTACCATCAATAAATACTATTTTACCTACACCATAATATGAAAAACAGACCCAAACCATTATTGAGCCACCACAAAATTTAGTTCTTTGATTAATATTATGGCTTTCAAAGCCTGAATCGTGCGATATCCAGTCAGAAGCACGTCCATCATTATATTGAAGGTTAAATTTAGCCTCATAGCTGAAAACGACCTTTTTAAGCTCATCATCACTCATGAAAAGCCACTTCTTTGACGCCTCAAACATTTTATCAATATGATTTTCTGTCAAAAGAGGCTTATTTATTGGAGGATGTGCTTCAATATCTTTATTATTAAGATAACTTTTAATTGTACTATATCTAACTTTATTATTTACTGCTGATACATTAGCAGCATGTTTTCTGAGTGAAGTTCTAGGGTTATTCTCTAATGTCTTGTTTATTATTTGTTTTATTTCGTTACTAAGAACTGAAAGACGACCATTACCACCGAGGTGTGCTACTGTTCCATATATACTATAATTTTTTAGGGTAATAGAAATTGTGTTCTGTGATAGACCTAATTTTTTGGCTATTTCTCGTTGTGATAACTCGGCCTCCAAAAGGGCTAGAATTTTTCCAAAATCAAAATCTGATATCCTTCCCATATTGTAACTATTTTCAAAAAAAATTCTTCTTAAAAGGAATTTGTGGCCAATCTGTGGCAATTTTTTCAAGTGATCAATTTTTTTTGAAACACTTTATATTAAAATTATTTAAAAATCTATTAATAAATTTAATATAAAATAGTATAAATACATATAATAAACTATATGACATAGAGTATTAAAAAATTATCTAGGTATCTTTATTTAATTTCTTCAGGTGAAAAATTTTGAGTGATCAGTTCTTTTGAAACAGATTGTAACTCTTCCCTTTTCCTTATATTTTTTGAAGAAAACAAAGGTTTTTTTTCTGGAGAATAAGCATATATGTTAAGGTTATTTAAAAATCTCCCAATTGTGTTATCTGTGATTGTTTTGCTCCCTTTTTTCAAACATTTTGTTTACTTTCGGGACACTAGATTTTGCATTTTCATCATGAATGGCCTTTATAGATTTCATGTCATTTTTATCAAGAACATACCTATCCCCAGAGCCATTTTTCCTCTTAATTGAACCTCTTTCTTCATATTTCTTAATAGAATCGCATATTGTGGACTTAGGTATACACGTCAAACCTTCGATCTCTCTATAAGAATATCCTTCGTTCCAAAGTGCCAGATTTTTCCCAAAATCATTAATATGTTTCATTATTATATTTTTCTGTTTCTGAAAATTATTATATGTAAAATTTATGGAGATAAAATTATAGAATGTCCAATAAATCATGGGACTGTTCAAAATTAATGTATAAAACGATGAATTATGCGCATATATTTAAAATTTTAGCATTTTTAATTAAATCTAAATTAGACAATTTTGTTTTTATAATATCAAACTGTTAGGATGGATAAATCAGCCACAACAAGCATTCCAAAAAAACATCTTGGCAATCTGATAATTGATAAGTACAAAAACCAATTTAATGAAATTATAATTTTGACCTGGCAATTTTTTAAACAACTAAATATTCTAAAGTCTACCGTTTACAGATACATAAAAAAGTATGTAGATTCTAATGAAAGTATCTTTAATAAGCCAACTGGATGTCCTGTTAAAATAGCTACTCCAAAAGTTATTAATAAAATTGAAAATATTTTTGACAAAAAGCCTGACACAACAATAGCCGCGGTGAGTAAGAAACTAAATATTAAAAAATCTTATCTGCACCATATTAAAGTTAACAAATTAGGTTATAAAGCACGCACAAAGAAAAAAGTTCCTGCACATACAGAAGTTCGAAAAAATAGATGCAATGATAGGCTTCCAGGTTTATATAAAAAAATTTTGCGAAAAATTGTGATTATGGATGATGAAATTTACGTCTTTGTAGTCCTTCTCAATGCTCCACAAGAGAAATTTTCCATTCATCTGATCTTAATCTTGTTGATTCAGTATATAAAGAAAAGGGAAAGTCTCCCAATCCAAAGAAGTTTTTGATTTGGCAATGTATTGACCAATATGGAAACATTTCCGAGCCATATGTTAAACAAGGCACTATGAATTCCCAGGTGTACTTAGAAGAATGTATTAAAAAGCGTTTGATTCCTTTTATTCAAAAGCACCATAAAATGTCTCAAGTAATTTTTTGGCCTGACTTGGCGACTATACATTAGGCCAAAAATGTTGAATTTTTAGAATAAAATATTTCATTTGTAAGAAAAAATGAAAATCTTCCTAAAGTTCCACATTTAAGACCAATAGAAAGATTTTGGGCCTTATGTAAACAAAAATATTCTAAAATAAATGGTTACTATGATACTCCTCGAAAAATCGCTTTTCAGTGGCAAAAAATAAGCTTTGAAGTTGGAAAATCTTCTGGAAAAGAAATTATGAAAAAGCTTAAAAAAGGTTTTTTACGAAGTTGAAAATGGTAGCAAGTCAAGCTGTCATATAACATTATAAGTAGTATAACTATTAGTATAAGTTATGTTATGATTATGAGGCTATTAAGGCGTTAGTTAGAGTCGACTCAGTTGATAATGCTGCCGACGATTTACAAATTGCGTCGTCGAAAGTAGTTATGATCGATTTTACGCTCGAAACCAAATCGAGGTTTCAAATGAGAAAAATAAACGCGTGATAACCAAATTCAATTCAGATGAATTAAAAGGAAAAGATGAGGAATGGCAGAGTGTTGGAGATACAATAAGTCAGTTCAATTGTTGCTTAGAGACAGACAGGTCTAATAGCAATGAATTGTTAGTTTATAACAGTATATTAAAAACTGATTCGACTAAAAAGTTTATTGTAAACAAAACTTTGTTTACTCATAAACAGATTAAAAACTATAACTATTAAATTCATTTTTAATAAAAAAATCATCTATTAACAAACAATAAAGTTTCATTCATAACTTCTATCGATAAAAGTTTATTTATAATATGAAAACTATTTATGCTACCCATTATTTAAATGATAAGCTCAAAGATGTCAACCTGGATTACTTATTAGAACAATGGCTCCGCTTCGAGAAGGAAGCGTTGGATTCAAGGGTAGTTCTGCCTCTACTTTCTGAAGATGATGCATTCGATCTTTCTTAGAGAGCTCAGTCGCAGAACGCCTAGTCCACTGATCGACGAAGAAGTACGACGAGTCTTCATGTTGGAGTACATCAGGGATGCTCTGAAAAGCGGCGCTTCTCCTTTTTAATTCTATACATCCATCTAATATTAAGCGAGAACATACAACGGAGGCTATAGAAGATCAAAAAAATAAAGAAACATTGCAAAACAGTCTGGAACCTTCCCCGACCACACACCTAGGAAACCACAGCTCAGATGCGGTTATGACCCGCGACACGGACTATGTGATGGAGACGTCGCTATGGGGATTGGCTACAAGAACCCATGTTCCGGCTGCAGCGAGGAAAAGCTGGCAGAACCGAAGGTGAGCATAAGCATTGCAAGTTATAAAAAAATTCAAAATCATTTTTTATGATTTTTGAGCTTTTAATTTCCAGTCCCGCGATTTATTGGACATTCTATATTTGTCCGAATTTCCGTGGCAGATCAATAAATTTCCCTTTTGGTTTTTATATTATTTTAATATAAAATATGGATAGTAAATCAATATAAATAACATGACAGCTAAAATGTATATAATTATTTTGTAAATTTTTATTTAAAAGCAAAATTGGCTCTATGATTTACGAAAAATAGGATGTCCAACTTTCCTGAGAGTAGTGTAATGCAAAAATATTGCCATTTTTGGCCTCTCAGAAAAGAAACGCGTAATTTTTTGAAACGAGGATGGAAGGGTTATTTTTCAACATCAACGACGGGTATCTTGAAGGCATAGTAAGGGGATATCGAGCCGGTATAATCAACACTACAAGTTATATGAATTTAACACAGTGTGAAAGTCTCGAAGGTACCTAATCCCTCATGTATGCTGGGTTTGTGTAGATTTGAAATTACAATTAGTATCCACTGATTATGGTAGTTTAATTCAAAATGAAGCATCTCCAATAACCACCACCACAATTAGCGAACGCTGTTCAGAGAAATTAATCCAGGATTTCCAATATTTGAAAAGTCAAGCTTGTGCGCCCCTCTCGACTTTTCTCAACTACATTACTTATAGTTACATGATCGATAATGTCATTTTGTTAATTACAGGTACATTACACGAGAGAGATACGAACGAATTATTGGATAGATGTCATCCTTTAGGTGTATTTGAATCTATGCCTGCATTATGTATAGCCACTAATGTGGCTGAATTATATTCCACCGTTTTGGTCGAAACCCCATTAGGTAGACCCCCTTATCGTGTTGATTTTGGTTTAGCACCTTATTTTAGAGATTGTTTGAGCGCTCAAGATTTGGACGAAATGAATATTGAAATTATTAGAAATACTCTGTACAAAGCGTATTTGGAAGACTTCTACCAATTTTGTCAATCTCTTGGCGGTGTGGACGCGGAAGTCATGGGTGAGATTTTGAAGTTTGAAGCTGATCGTAGAGCTATTAACATTACAATCAATTCGTTCGGCACTGAATTATCTAAAGATGATAGAGCTAAATTGTTCCCTGCTTTAGGTAGAATGTATCCTGAAGGCTCTTATCGGCTATCTAAGGTAGATGATTACGAGCAAGTTCGAAGCACTTGTGATTCTGTTGTCGTATCTCATCATTCTTATGTTTTTTCGTGGTTTGTAGGAATATCGAGGATTTTTTGAGAACATGGATGATAGTAATAAGACTTTGGAGGACAAGTTCTTTGAATATGAGGTCCAGTTGAATGCTCAAAGTTTTCAGCAACAATTTCATTATGGCGTCTTTTATTCTTTTATTAAGCTTAAAGAACAGGAAATTAGAAATATCGTTTGGATTGCGGAATGTATTGCTCAGAATCAGAAGGATAAAATTAATAATTTTATTCCCATCTTCTGATCTCTCTTTATTTTTCAACAATTCTTTATTTTCGGTTATTATTTTTTCTTGGAAACAGTTTCTATTTTCCTGAGTTCGAGTTTCATGATTGAGAGATGACCAAAACTGCTCTGAGACAATAAAAAACATTTCTGGTTTTGGGCTTTTTCTTGAAATGAAATTACCGCGTGGGTTCACTAATCTCAAAGACGCGAATATACAAAACGATTTATACGATATAATTGGAATAATAAGTGACTATAAAGAGATCATAACCGTACAAAAAGGTACACCTTCAATTGCGATCAGAAAATTGATTTAGACAAAATGAGTCAATTCCAATTAATTGATCCTACTATTGATAAACCAGTTATATTTTGCTATTTTTCTAAAGACGAACATGATTTACCCAAACCTCAAAAGAGAGGTGAGATAATCCGATTGATGAAAGCCAAAGTTTTAACTCTTATTTATTTTCCCATGTGGGACTTTAGAGGCGCAATTATTCCGAACAACAACATTTTATATCGAACGTTAAGACGAAGTTTAAAATTATTCACGGCGATGTAGATTTGACATCTTTTACAGAATCTCAAAAGAAATATGCAGAATATTTAGCTGAATGGTATTCGACTAGAGCGCCTCAATTGAAACCAAAAAGTAATATCTTCATAAGCTGATTTTGGTACTTAGGTAGGGAATTGCTTAATATATCTCAAATCAAACCTGGTCATATATTTGATATTGTTGTCGAGGTTTAACATCAATTTACTAATAACTGAATTAGGTAGTAGAAATCAAGATGTATAGCAGTTCAGAACAATCAACCATAATTGGTACTGATTATATCATAAATCCTCGTTTAAAGTTTTACCAAAATCCCAATAATTTTTATAGCGATTATGAAAATGTAGTTAATGGTAACCTCGAGATTAAGGATAGATGTTTTATAATGATCAGATTTTGGGATTCACTTTCTAGTTCACCATTACCGTTAAAACTAGGTGATTATGTCTTGATTAGGGCGGTGAAGTCGAAATTAAACATGTCTGGTATTTTGGAATTGAATGTTCAAGAAATTAACCAACAACCCGATCCACTGAACTTTAATGGTTGTTTACAAGTGTTGAAGTTGGATTCAGAGCTTTCAAATAGGATTAGAGCGTATATACTTTCTTTTTTGAGAATTTTAGGAATAGATTCACTTATATAGAAAAACAGCGCTTAGAAATGAATCTCTCACCTAATTTAATAACTCGTATAAAATTTAACCATTGTTATTTGTTTAGAAAGCAAAATTGTATATATGGGCATTAGTTTAATTAAAGATTTGAAAATTACTAATGTATCATCGAATTCCATCTCTTATTTTCTTAGTTGCCATTATTGACGAGAATTACTGGCTATGTTTTAGATATTAAACCGGATAATATTGATGATATGGTTTATGCTTTTTGTCATCATTGTAATACATAGTAAAATCCTGCCTTCATCTCTAATTTATCTTAGTGTTAAGCCTCATAAGCTTAATTCAAATAATGAATGTAGTAGTTGTTCCAATTTGGTTAGGGATTTTGGTTATTTCTTTATACTGTTGATTGCAGATAATTCTGGTATTTTACCTGTGATTGTTGCTGATAATGATGCTGTATTCTTCACTTCATCTTGATGTTTTTGATAGACTGATTTCCTTGCATTGCGTCCTAATAAGTAACATCAACTATTTACATATCTAGTTTCTTAATCGAAACCGAAAAACGCTCCATATTGAAGCAAAGGGTGGATACATTGATAGATAAGAAAAAAGCTATCACATTAGGCATTGTTGGCTTCGAAAATGAGGATAAAAGATTGTTTAAGTTATTCGCTACAACTGGTAAATTTTAATTACACTGCTTATATTCTTCTGTAATTTTTTGTATCTTCCTATTAGTACCCAAGATCTCCAAAATATCCTTCAACAATAAATCTAAATCCTAAAAAATCAACCAAACATCAATATACTAAGGAAGCCAATTCTGATTCCAAACCCGATCTACAAAAATAAAAACTAAGGAAAGATACTCAGCATGAGGGAAAAGTTTGACCATAAGCTCTTTGATTCTTCCAACCTCTTCGAGGGAAACCAAAGCCGTAACATATCTTAATAACCAATATCTAAGCCTAAGTATAAGACCAAGAACCCTAGCAGCACCCAAGAAAGTCTATATCCAAATCAGAGTGAGATGAGATTACTTGCAAATGATACAGTGAAATAACTTTTTGATCTGCTTCCGAGTATTCTTTTCCAACATCATTCACCAAAGCCAATAATCCCACTAATGGATCATCAACTTGCGACTGTGGTTGAAAAGAACCATAGTGAGTCGATTTCTTAAACAAAGAATCAACCACTCTAACAAACGATTTCAACCCATTATCATAACTATAAGTTTGGTTATTATCAACTGTGATCAATGGTATTCCATCGGAAGTTATGTTTGCCAATGTCACTTTCTTTTCTTTTTCTTCTGTAGATCTCAAAATGGATCGAAATGAAGTTGAAAGGATTGATAAACGTTTGGCAACATTCCTACAAGATAAATCAGAGATGATACCAAATATTAATAACCCCGTCCGTAGTTAATAACATACAATATTCCTGATTATTTTCCAAAAATAATGGTGACGAAGAGATAGCAATCGGAATCCCAATCCTACAACAATAATAAATTATGAGGGAGATATACCTCTGCCCATACGGAGTGAACAAATACAAGTCAACCTGGGTGACTAAAGCAAAAAAGTCTTTACCCGCACTGGCAAAAGAAATATTCTCAAAGATGATATCGGACCATAAAACCTTCATGCCGGAAGAACAAGTGATTCTACCTTCACCATGTTCATTACGAGCTTCTAAACTCAAGGCGGAGTTATCCAATTTCATCGTACAAAAAATAGCCGAATTACCTGTCACATCTGATGGATTTAATTCCATCTCATTATTAGCCATATCGATTTTAGTCCTCTTAGGTAAAGGATCAAGCTTCCTATCTTTCAAAGGAACAATTTTAGTAATTGGTGCAGAAGAACTCGACGCATGACTAAGATAATAAACAATCGATGTTGACCTTTTAATAAGTGTAGGCGCAATCCTCTTTCTACCTTTTTTATCTACCGTTGGTTTCGGTGTATCTAAACTAGTACCATTATCCATAACCGTAGTATCCTGATTAAATGAGGGATTTTCTAACTGATATTGAGCAACGTTTTCAACCAGAATTTGATCGGGTAAAATACCAGTAGAAGATTTCAAATAATCCAACTACAACCACACAAACCCCGTATAAAGTTTGGGATACCTTTTCAGATTGCGACAAAGGAGTTCCTAACTCTTCTTGTTCCAACAAAAAGAACGAAACTGAACCATCAATAGCACATGCAACAAATCCATTTTGATACCAACATAAATCCACAATGGTTTGATGAAACACATTATAAACCACCGCAATAGGTTGCTCTTTATTAGTAGCCCAAACCGAAACACCATTATCTTGTGATCCGATTGCACAGACAAGAAACGTTTCCTTCACATTCGTATTCAAATTCACTTTCTTATAGATATGCGGACTAAATGCCTGTGAAAGTTAAACAGGGTAATGTTGTTTACGGTGCATTCTACGGGCAATCGATGACCAGCTAAATTGATCTCACAATTCCAATCCGATCTTTCCACAATTGCAGAAATGCAAATATTACCATTTAAAGCATTAGCTGTAGCCAATTGCGACCCATCAGGTGACCAGCTATAAATCATTTATTTTGAAGGTGCAAACCTTAATCTACGAAAGAAAGTCGTGCTACTTGTACCAATAAAGGGTAATGTTATCTCTTTAATAACTTCAAATTGATTCGCAATATTATAAATCTTCACCGTCTTATCATCACTCTAAAAATCAAATAATCGGACATACTTGTGAAGCGAGATATTGGCCAAGGGGATCCCACGCTACGCCTTTCACAAAATTAGTATGTGATCTAAGTGTTCGGATATATTCTAACAACAGGTAAGGTTTTTTAGGGGGATACCGAAATTATGTCCATTATAGATGATAATAGTATTATCTAAACTACAAGACGCCAAATAAGAATCGTTAGGGGACCAAGCTAAATCAATTACATCTAAAATATTTATCGGTAATGGTATCGAGATATACCAGAACTATGTTTAGTTAATCTTTTGTGGACGCGCCAATTTTCTGCATTATTCTCGCCTAATCCACTGCCTCCTTCCTCACTTGGTTTTCTAAGATTTTATGAGGATTTCTAGGGTACTCTTTGTCAAGCGACCATATGAATATCACAGTATCATCAGCACCAGAAGCCAAATATACTTTATTAGAAGCATGACAGAATCGGACACAAATAACATTACCTAAGGACATCAAATTAATAAGGTGAGATACCGGTGTGTAAGCTTAAGGTTGATAATAATTTCTTATCTTTATTCGACTTCTTAGTAACACATTCTAAATTCCATATCTTAATCTTTGTGTCTATAAAGTTTGTAAAATTAAATGGTTACCCATTCCACCAGTAGCCAATCTCTCATTAGTCGCATCGATATGTATAGAATATATACATGTTGGCTTGCTTTTATCGTCTTTATAATATTTTTGGGGTTAGATAGTGTTACTTTCGATATGTTTCATCCATTTCGGTTGCGCTATCTTCATCGTAATCAGAAATTAAAATTTTGGACAACTGCGTTAAGCTACCAATGCGATTTGTAAGTTTCGAATCATTATAGCGTAATCGTTCTTTTCCGAAATATCAATTGTTTGACGACTTATTTCAAAACAAAAAGTGACGCATATTTTTGAGCTTATCACAAATAATAGATATTTTACATCAATTGCAAGTAAAAAATTTATTGTAAACTTTAAGGCTAAACATTAGCAACGATCTAAACATCAAAATAAGAGGAGAATAATATACTTCTTTAGCCTTCTTCAATGCCTCGATCATCTTTTTGCACTCTTTTCTACGCTGAGAAGTAGAATCACTTTCTTTTAACAACTCACTCAACGATTCTGATCGATACAACTCTTGCAAAAGCTCTCTTTGTAAATCATCCAATGATTTTCGGACCAATTTCAACATCACTGCTTTAGGTATCATATCGCACATCGTTTTCTTCACAACATTGAAATACGATTGTATAAGCAACTCTAAACATCAAAGTCAAAAGAAATACTGATAACTTCAGTTTCGATTTGTTCTTTTTCACTTAAGGTACCAGAAGCTTTAAGAACTTGAGGTGGCTATAAAATATTACTTAAAAAGATGTTACTGGTTCCATAGTTGTGGTCTTCTTTTTTCTAGGAAAGAAACTAGAGAAAAAGCCCGCTTCATTTTCTTCTGCAATTTTTCCAGCAGTTTGCGCATTCTGGGAACTGTTTTTAGACATCTTAGGCTCGTTAGCATTAGCAGGTTTAGGCATCAGTTTTTCATTAACAATCGCCATAGCCTAAAAATTAAATATGTGCTATAAAACTTTATGACCAGATATGAAATCGGGATGACCAGTGTTGATATAAGTAGACTCAGAGCTAACGATAAATAATAAGTATAATTACTCAACCATATCCTGAACCAACTTGTTGGTAGGAATACATTCATTTTTTAAAAAATTCACTACAATCAAATAAAATTGATCTTTTAATCCAGGAAATCTTTTAAATGACTAAGAAAATATAATCAATGTCTAATACAGTTTTGTTCAAAAGTTGAGATACAATACGAACTAATTCATCATAAACCAAAGTAACACATCTAAGACTAGGTTCTTCAATCCTTCTGATCTGTTGTTTAACGATAACTTCAAAAGCAGCAATTCCAACAAATAAAGCAGGAGCAGATCCCTATAAATTAAAAAGAAAATCAAATATACTGATGAATTATACATAATTGTTCTAATATCTGAATCCTTGACTTGATCAAAAGGATCAATATTTTTGACCGCATTTGTAAATATTTCATGAAAAACGAAACTGATACGAGCACCACCGTTCAATTCATAAGTAGAAAGCTCAACATTTTTACCTTGCAAAACTGTATTAAATTCATTAAAAAACTCTGTAATAATAGATAAGACAACAGAAGCCTAAAAACAAGATAAAGATATGGTATTGATACTTGATTAGATTCGGTGTCAAGTGGATCACCTAATTGATCTAACTCTGCTTCATATTTGGAAAGTGCTGCTTGAATCTTGGCCTTAATTTCAGGTAAAGTAGCCTTGATATGATGCATCAAAATCTAAAAAGGATGACCTAGAGAGATTATACCATATTGAGCTTCTTGGCTAAGAAAGTTGTACCGCAATATTGTGCTTTGCTAGAATAGGATGGATGCTCTTCGAAAAATTTCTTTTCGGCTTCTAATGCAGCAGTTATGCTTCTTTTAGTTGTGACATCTTTTTGCCCTCGATTGATAACAGGGACATAACCTTTAAAAAATAACATATAAAGATGATACCAAGTCTAAGTGGAATAACTCTTCCAGCCAAAATATCTACTACATCAGTTCCTTGGTCCCTGAAAATGGATTAGAATAAGAAAATATACATTAAATCGATTTTAGTTAACACACCAATAGTTCTTGAACCTAAACGGAATTAAAAAGTGATATAACCTTCAGGATCTAGTTCTCTAGCAAGTTTAAGACCATCCGAGTTAGCCAAATCTGTATTACCAGCAGTAACAGCAAGGATGATAGAATTAGGCTTGCTAATATAACGTAAAATCATATCTTTGATTTGTCTTTCAATATCTTTAGGTTGATCTCCAACAGGTACCTATCAAATTATTTTGCTTTTGGTGTATACTTTTGTTAAACCGGGCAAATCAACTAATGTTAACGTCAATACATGAGGGGAAAAGATTCGCAAATTAATTGGATGAGGTGAAACACCTAATAGTAAAGAATTGGTATGATTTTATACCTTTGTTCTGGCCTGTTTTGTTTTCGGTATCTCTTACAATCTCTTCTCTAATTTCATTGAAATCATGAAATTTCTTACCAGGACTATGAAGAAATTCACCCCATTCCTCTATACAAAAAATCAATAAACATGAGATAAACCATTCTTCCCGTCTTTCGATGGTATATTAATGAGTTGTAAAACCTATAATTTTATGGTAAATTGTTGAATTACTAATGGTCTTCTTGTAACAATACCAGTTCCTCTAGGTAAAAAGTCTTTTCCTACCACATTTTCTAAAACGGAACTTTTACCACTACTCTGACTAAATACCAAAATAACCATGAAGTAAATTTAGAAGGGATGATATACCTTCCAATTACGACAATTTGAGGTAAATCTACTGGATTTTGTACTCCTACTGTTGCAAATGCATCTTGAAGCTTGTTTATTGTCTGTATTAATGTTTCGACCATCATTTTTATGAAAATATCTTCGCCTGTCTAATTAGAAAATTATGGTGATTACAATTCCAGCCCCTGATAAAAAGGCGTCATCACAAATTACCATTTTAAGGCTGAAAACATCGCTATTTCTAATATATTTCATATGAATAAATATTTTGAATGCAAGCTTTTGTTTTTAAATATATACAAATGACTCATTATTATTAATCTCAGTTTTTAAAAAAATACTATCCGTTTCTGTATAATAAAACATTGGCCAAGTCTAGACCAGGATTACCTTGATTTTTTCAAGATAAAAGGCCTCATATATCAATATACAGTAAGAGTTTTTATCTTTGGCTGCAACTTTCTTTTATCAAGAGGTTGCAGGTTGTTCATTTTTCACTTGGAGATCAGCTGTCGAGTTACTGTTTTAGAAACATTCCTGTAATACATACACAACGAAACACAGTTGTCTCATCAACAATGGTAAACCATTAAATTAAAATTTAATATACTCATAATGATTAAAACTTTGACTTGCTTGATCACGAAGCTTTAATACAAATTTTCGAATAAAAAGTAAAATAGTTTAATCTGAATAATAGCAAAAACGAACCTCATCTGTTAAACTCGCTTTGATTAACCTAAAAATAGTAAAATATCATAATACTTTAGCAGCAAATCTAAGCGAACAAAGCGATTCATGAAAATTAGAAAATGAAGGTGAGATAGTCAAAACCAACAAAGATTTCGATTTCGGAGCAGCCAAAGACGAATGAAGCAAATGCGAAAGTTTTGAATTTCTATAAGGCACATGAGTATTATTGGAACTAATCGCTTGAAATACATCTGATAATGAACTAAGACTTTTGTTGATAAATTGAGTTTCTTTAAGTCTCATAACACTTTCTACGGCATTTTGATCGTGATTCATCCGTTCAGATCCAGCTAAATCGATGAAGTTTAATACACTCTTTTGATTCTTCATAACTCCATTTTCATTCTTGATCATTTTCAAGTGAATCGTTAAGACTGTATGACTTCTTGATGATCTAGAATTGGTGGTCGTGGAAGCAATGGAACGATTTCTTGAAGAAAAGAACAAAAGAGACCAAAAATCCTCGATTCTAGGGATTTTCTCTACAAAAACGATATAATTAAAAGTGGAATACGTCTTGTTAGATTAGTAACTACAGTTTCAGAATCTTGATTATGTTTAATTTCATGCTTTAAGTTGTCTTGAAATACTAATAAATCGCGAACATTTTCATTGTATATTTCAAGAAACTCGACACTTAATTCCGTTTCCCAACCATTTTTCTTTAAGGTAGAAATGTCCGAGAAAATTCTTTCTAAAGATCTAGGGACAATTCCTCTATTATCACCAATAATGACCGAATTGGAGAAAGTTTCATCGCCAAACATTGTATACGTCTATAAAATTTTGAATAACAATGTATAGTACCTTTCCACTTCCTGTTTGTCCATATCTACAATATTATTTTGAAATATTTTACGCAAAAATAGAGACTGATTTCCCATCCATGAATAAATTGATCAAAGGGTCAATATTTTGAAAAATCTTGTCTTGAATATCATCCGGAGTAAAGACCTAAATATATATTTGAATCGAATCTATACTTTTTCAAAAGAAAATGTGTGATTATTGACTCTAGTTTGCCCTGTATTGATTGTCTCCTAAATTTGTATAAGAAGGATGATTAACTTGATGCTGTGAAAAAGTAATAGTCTCATGACTGTCTTCAGAATAAGAATATGATATATGATCTACACTTATAGAAGATAAAGATAAGTTGAGTTCATTCTCTATAAAAGTAAAATCATTTGATTACCAGTTAAAGGCCTAACTCTGCAAAATACGTTCACATTACGCTTAAGATCCTATAAAACAGTTATAACAGTCATAAAAGTACATGAATAGTAGCCTTAAGTCTTTTTGTATCTTGTGTAACAATATCAGTTTGTGATATCAATGAATCTATGATCTTCTGTTGATCCAATAATTTGTCTTCAAGAATTTGAATTATCTGATCTTTCTCAAGTAAAGCATTTTGTTGAGCCTAAACATAGAATTAGATAAAAGAATAAATACTTTAATATTTTGTTCTAAGTTAGAAGCATCTTTCTTTAAACCATGGTCAAGCTCATCAATCAACATTTTTGAGTCACTCTTTAATTTCTGTACGCTATTTGATGAAGGAGAGTTAGTCTTGTTTCTTGTAAACTTTCTCAACTTAGGTGTATAAGTATCGATAGGAGAGCATGTCTTGTCCAATTTAGAAGGTTTATAAGGAGTTGTAATTTGAGAAATTGACGATTTCAAAGGAGATGAAGTTGTTGGTGTAAAAGAGACTCTTCTACTTGGACCTAATTCGAAGTTCAATCCTTTGAAGTCGAATTCTTTTGTCTGTGGACTTGTTGAACTAGTTGTAGGATTGTATTTCAAGAAAGTCAAATCGGGATATTTCTTTGGTGTTAGATTAAGATCCTTACTCTTATTTCTCATATTAATAGTTTCCGTTAATTCATCCTTAATAATAAAAACATTTTCCGGACTTGGTGGTATGTTATCACTTCTATTCTTTAAAATCCCTTTCAGTTCTTTAGTAGGTGTAGTGATAGCATCTTTGTTTCCAGGTGTCATGAAGCTTTGCTTTTTAAAAGGAGAACTAATAGGAACAGGTCTTTTGGTAGGTAATGAGTAGGGTTCTACCCTTCTGGTGTTGCATGAGATTTTGGTAGGTGTTCTATTGATAAGCATTTTTTGTTTTGATTTTTCAGACTGGGTTAAAATGGTTGGTTCATTTGTAAATTTTACAAGTTATTGGAGTATGAAAATTAAAAACAAATTTAT
This sequence comes from Holacanthella duospinosa, assembly GCA_002738285.1. Taxonomy (NCBI): domain Eukaryota; kingdom Metazoa; phylum Arthropoda; class Collembola; order Poduromorpha; family Neanuridae; genus Holacanthella; species Holacanthella duospinosa. The sequence continues at coordinate 8,556 of NIPM01000745.1, read as the reverse complement.
TTGAGTGATGCTATATAAGAGTGGTATGTATAATATTTTTTAAAACGGAAGTTGAGAGGGTTTCTAGCATTTATCTACGTCATTGAATATCTGTTTTGACTTGATAATCAGTCACATTAAAATAAAAAGATATTTTTAATAATTATATCGTTTTTCCATCAGCCAAAAGTTCAAAAATTTCTATAAATTATAAACTAGACAGCTTTTACCGTCAATATCCTTCAATGTTTCTCTGGATCTATCTTTACGCCACTGAAAATAAAGAAAAAATGGTTACATCTTTTAAAGCGGAATCAGAGAATTTCATAAACTTCATTGCAATAAAAATACAAGCTTTAGCTATATTAAAAGATTCAAACTTTGCTATGATGTTGGGAATTAGAATGCATTTATCGCATAAGCTCATAACTACTTTCTTAAATTTCCCTTTATTATCTACAAATATAAATTTATTATGTAAACTTTCATCTACATTATACATGTAATCTTCTAGAAAATTTATTTCATTATGAGGGAGTTTGGATTTAAAATTAAAAGCAAGTATTTTCATCAATTCAAACTCGATAAATGTAACAGAATTTCTTATATCCCAATACTCCTCCTATAATATTTTATATAGATTTATTATCACTTTGTGAGTATCATATTCTCCATGTGAAGGATCTATTACTCTACAAAATAGTCAAACTTGAAAGATACTTTATGGATGTATTTAAAATTGTCTTCATTCTTCTGAATTCCTCATATATCTTTGAGGAAAGAATTAGACAAGAAGTGGCGACCAGCTATTTATGTAGATTAATATCCAAAAGCTTACTAATTTATTGAAAGATTGATAATCAGGATTAGATTTAAGAAATTCCAAACATCTTATATAATATACTATAGTTGTATTCTTGCATTCATCGCTTCTATATTTCTGTTATATTATAATGGTTTACAGTTTGAGCTTGTTGGAAACTTCTTTTATTAATTTGGATGCAGTGATTTCGATTTCCTTCATTTATGTGGAAATTTCATTTATCCAACAAGTATTTGATGAGCAACCAAAAAATATTGGTAGTTTTAGATAATAGGGCAATTTATTTTCGTTCAGAGTAGTCCCTTTTTGATTCTTTGCTTAACTCAACCAAATTTTTAATGAATCTAGATTATTCTCACTCTTGTTCAACCAATTATTTAATAAGTAAAATGGGAACTACTCTGAACGAAAATAAAGTGCAATAAGTACTCCTAAATAATCACATTCTAACTATCCGACTCTAGCTTTCAATACTTTATGTATATTTTGATTAAAATCCTTAATAAAACATGATTTATGGTTTTTTGCTTTCAATTCCTTATAGACTCCACTCACCTTTATCGAATAAGAACAATAGCAAGTCCTTTTTATAAGACCTTTTTTTTTGATAAATTTTGGCCTAGATTCTCTTTCATTTTTTTACATCAATTTAATTCAATCCTATTTATAAGATAGAGAATTAACTGGAGAAATATCAAAACAAATACAATAAATTTTAAGAAAAACTGTTTTAAATTATAAATGTTTTCTTGTGTAAAATTGATGTTTATAATTCAATTCGTTTTTTGCAAAAGTTCTATTTGTAATTATAACCAAGGCTTCAAAAGTTTTGTCTCAGACCAAAATTTTAGAAAGAAACCAATCATTTTGGTTGAAGAATTCAGTATAATTCTAATAATTACATAAAAACCTGCTTTAGTTGATGAATAAATATAAATTATACTTATTTATCAACCAAATAATACTTGTATTTTTTATTTCAACGAAAATATTAAGTTTTCTTCAAAAAATTTCTTCCATATGGGACAAAATTTTAGAAGCCTCGGTTATAATATTAGTGATCATAGTGAAAATAGGTTGAGGAAGCAACTAAAATGGCAAGAATTATAGCTAATAAATATTTTATGGATAGTAAATACTTAAATTTATTTACTATTTTATGCATTCAAGAAACTAAAATTCCTCGACTAATTAGAACAAATTTATGTTTCATAAATTTTGTCTCATATATTGCAGACCAGAAAACTTAACCGATTTCAAGAACTCTTAAATTAAAAAAAATTCTTTCAAAATGTCCATGATAAAATTGTTGAGCAAAAAAATTGTAAGCCGATCATTTATTGCTAATATCCGTCAATATGCTACCAAAGACGTTTACGTAGGAAATATACCGTTTGTAGCTAGCCAAGAAGATATCGCTGACTTGTTCAAAGAAGAAGTTGATCAAGGAGTAATTGAGAACATACGTGTACCAGTTGATCGTTTCAGTGGTCAAACTAAAGGTTTTGCTTTCTTGGTTACTCAAGAAGAGGAATTGGAAAGAGTGATTGGAAAATATGATGGCATTGATTTCAAAGGTAGATTTTTGAGAGTGAGAGAATCCACTCCTAAAGTTGTTCCTAATTAATGGCGAATTCCATATAACTTCCTAATAAACAAGTGCGCTTATTTTACTTTTATGTTGGTATTGTTGCACTTTTTCGAAATTCTTTTTGAGATCCGAAATTTCATCTATATTTTTTCTTTTCTCTGATCATGTATAACAAACTCCATTTAGCATGCTAAATCATATAAAATCTTAATATTTAATGTGTGTTACTATATATGGATTGATAATCTTTGTTGACCGCAGCAATAGACATTCTTTAGATATTTTAGTAAATCTTTCGGTTAAACAGTACAAAGAAGATATGTAGGTTTTATTATACATCAGTTACACACCTTTATAAATATTATAATTAGCATAAACAAAATATTATTTTAATTTAAAGGAACAAAATATCATACAAAAGAATCAAGTCTTTAACTAGCAGCTAGAATATTAACTCGATCTTTCCATTATTTATGTCATTAAAAGATAGTTTCGTTTTTGATCCATCCAACTTTTGAACTAATAGCTAAAAAAGAATCAAATAAAGAGGGCAATACAAATTGTGAATCAGTAGAAACTAAATTAGCATGATATCTAGATATTTTGTTATCTACGACTACGAATTCCTTTTTGAGTATCTTGTTACAGTATTTAGTTATTCCATCTTCTATTTTAAGCTTCTTCTCAGTTGTATTCTATAAAAGTAAACTAGTTGTAATTACCTTTATCTGAAACAAATCATGTTGAATGTCAGAGTTACTCGTTCCTAAACAAAGAGGTATTAAAAGTTAAGGATGATTGATGTTTTGATTTAGAAGGTGGTAAAAAAGGATATATTTATGGTGGCATAATTCCGGTTTAGATAGATTAATGGCTGAATTACACATGTCTACTCCTATCCAATGATTATCAAATATGGATACGTTTCAAATCATGATTTATTCTATTGAATTCTTCCTCTACTTTGTTTAAATTATTGTTTAGCCTATCGTTTAACTTTTCCCGCAAACTTCTTTTGTTGTTCTAATAAGGTTAAATGAACAAGAATGTTACGAAAAAATCACCTTCGATTTGGTGCAACCTAGCGTTGTGCTTCATAACTGCATGCCATATGTTATATCGTCTGACCGTTCTCGCTTGCTCGATTTTTTCCTTCCTCTTAGCCACTAATTGGAGCATCAAATTCTCCATTTCTGGTGATTCCTCTATCAACTTTACTATTTGGGAGTTGTTACTCTTTTTGAGCTCCTTTATTTCCTCTTCGAGTTTGGCTCTTTTGTTATGATACACACTACCGAAATTAATTTAAGCTTTAATGTACTTGTTTTTTATAATAGTCAAATCGTATTCGATATCTTTTAACAAAGCCAGAGCCTCTTTTTGAACATCTTTGAACTTTATGGGCTTATCTATCAAGTTATTAAGAAAGAATTACCTTTTTTATTTTCCATAACTTCTTCATTTTCTTCTCTTGCTCTCTTTAATTTAGTATCCTTCTTGATGCCATTGATGATTTTACCCCCTCTCTTATCATTGGTATTGTCCTTGTTTACGATGCTGCTGTTCATTTGATTTTTTATCATCTTTGTCGCCTTTCAAAATTTTTTAAAATCAAAATTGTAGCTTTTATAAATAAATCTGAAAATTACTATGGTAAAATTGGTTGAAATTTGCAAATAATACAAGATCGGTTCGCTTATTCGTTTAAATACATCAATTAATCACTTTATTTTGTAATAAATAGATGGGAGTGTTTATTATTTAAAGTTGTCTCTGATTGAATATTTTTATCAATTATTTGATTCTTGTGTACACATTTAGAAAAACTTGCAATGGCTGAGTCATGAGAAAAATAAAGAGTGTCTAGGATATTTTAGATTAATACATCAATTAAAAACAAGTGTTTTCGGAAATCTTAACTCTATTCTAGTATTGCAATAACAAATATTCTTATAAAAGTAGTGGATAGGTAAAAACAATTGGTATAAAATTGAGCTATTGACCAATTCATTCTTATGTTTTGTAGTTCTGGATCAAAATTTTGTTTATTTAAATGAGTCATTCTTGATATCCTTCGTAATCTAAAATATGCGATAATCATTACTTATTCAAAAGATTCTCAAGGAAGAAGTCAGATTGGTCTTCATAGGTGTAATAAGTTCTCTATATGTCCATTTTACAACGTTTTGTTTTTATTTACAATCATAGTCTATTTAATAAATGAATAAGATTCGATTACCCAATATCTAAAAGAATACACAAGATTTTCGTTTATTCTCGGATATTTTACCAGTTGCCTAGAATTGACGACCAAATAGAAAAATAAACATTATTTTATCAGTTTAATTTTATATAAAGTTTAAAAAAATGATTTTAATGAAAAGTATTAAATATTTGAGACGATCTATAATCAAAATTAAATAGAAAGTACTTGTTTAGCCTTCATCAATGCCTCAACCATTTTCTTGCACTCTTTTCTACGATTAGCAGTATTGTCACTTTCCTTAACCAAATCAGTAATAGATTCCGACTTGTACAACTTTTCGATCAATTCTCTTTGCAAGGACATCATAGGTCTGGAAACCAAATTCATCATAATAACTTTAGGAATCATATCGCACATGGTCTTTTTCACAATATCAAAGTAAAAAGTGATCAATAATTCTATAAAGATAATAATATTTGAGTTGTACTTATGGACTCCGTTTCAATCATTTCTTTTTCATTTAACTCACCGACAGCTTTTAATATTTGCAGTGGCTACAAATCAATCAAATTAAATATACTGCTTCCATGGGTTTAGTATCTTTAGAAGTAGAAAAGAACCCACCAAAAAACCTTTTATCCGCAGCTTCAGGTTGAGATGATTTTTGATTTCTTTGCCTCGCTTTTAGGGCGATATTTTTCATAAATTAAAAACATTGCCTATAAAATATAAAGATTATATTATACCTTATGAGCTTGAATAAAATCAGGATGTGCAGTATTGATATATACAGTTTCTGATCTATAAAAATAAATCAAAAGATTTTCTACTCTATTAAATCGGAGACAAACAGATTTGTAGCCAATGTAGCGCTTTTACAATGCATGGAAATTGTTTCAAATAATTTGTCTTTCAACAAAGGAAATCTTTTGAAGCACTAAAGATGAATGAAACTGCAATTACAGGTCTATTTAGAACCTGCAAAATAAATCGAACCAGTTCATCGTAAATCATTGAAATGCATTTCAAACTAGGATCTTCAAATCTATAAATCTGATTTTTGACGATGATCTCAAACGCTGCAGAGTCAATAAATAATGATGGTGATATTCCCTAGTTATTAAAGAAATCGGTTATTTACAGATGAATTGCACATCATCGTCCGGATGTCCGAATCTTTGGTATCATCGAATGGATCAATGTTTTTGATTGCATGGCTGTATACTTCATGAAAAACGAATGCTATACGAGCACCTCCATTTAGTTCATTTATTGATAACTGCGAACTTTTGCCATCCATCACACTGTTAAATTCTTTGCAAAATTCGGTAACAAGAGATAAAACAATGTTATCCTAATAATAAAAAGTAGATTGGAATACTTGATTAGATGAATCAGAAAAATCATCACCTAATTGTTCTAATTCGTCTTGATATTTTTGTAATGTCGTTGTGATTTTAGTCATAATCTCGGAAAAAGTAGTCTTGATATGATTCATCAATATCTACCAAAAACATAAAAACAAAATCAAATACAGCATTCAATTTTCTACCCAAAAAAGGAGTGCCACAATATTGTGATTTAGAAGAATAGGAAGGATGGTCGTCAAAGAATTGCTTCTCTGTCGCTAATGCCGATTTAATACTTTCATTAGTAGTAATGTCTCTTTGTCCTCTATTTATAACAGGAACGTATCCCATTCGAAAGGTACTACTTTACCAGCTAAAATATCAACTACATCTGTTCCTTTATCCCTATAAAAATCATTGGATAAAATGATACATTAGATCCACTTTGGTTAATATACCTATAGTTCAAGTTCCTAAAATAATAGGTGTTTTAAAATTGTACCTTCTGGATCTATTTGTCTTGCTAACTGCAAACCATCTGAGTTGGTCAAATCGATATTCGCCGCAGTAACTACTAGAATAATCGCATTAGGCTTGGTAATGAATTTCAACAACATATCAAGGATTTGTTTCTCAATATCCTTAGGCTGATCTCCAACTGGTACCTATAATTATTATCGAGGAACCTTGATTACTTTTGTTAAACCAGGTAAATCCACCAAAGTTAATGTCAATACATTAGGTGAGAAAACACGTAGATTAATGGGATGTGGCGATATTCCTATATAATTGATCATTTTTTGTTGGGATGACCAACTCCTTTTCCTGTTTTATTTTCAGTATCTCGGACGATCTCTTCTCTTATCTCATTGAAATCGTAAAACTTCTTACCAAGTAAATGGAGAAACTCACCATACTCATCTAATAAAATTATTAAATACAATTTAGATATACTTTGGCTAGAAGCTTTAGGTATATTGATTAATTGCAAAACCTAAATCACGATTAAAACTCGAATTAAATTTACTAATGGTCTTCTAGTAACTATACCTGTTCCTCTAGGTAAGAAATCCTTTACTACTATATGGCATAATATTTTTGAAGCCTCGGTTATAATTCATTCATATTAATGCATCATAGTAAAAATAGGTTGAAGAAGCAACTAAAATGGCAAGAAATATAGCTAAGAGATATTTTATGGATAGTAAATAGATGAATTTATTTTCATTCTGACTATTTTATGCATTCAAGAAACTAAAATTTCTTGACCAATTAGAATATAAGTATGTTTCAAAAATATTGTGCCATATTTTCTAATACTGAACTTTTACCACTACTTTGACTATACAAAAAGAAGTTTGACTTGATGTGGATACCTTCCAATGACTGTTATCTGAGGTAAATCTATCGGATTTTGTATTCCTAAAAAAGAGAATGCATCTTGAAGCTTGTTGATTATTTGAATTATTCCTTCGTCCATTGACATTCTCTGCTTAAAAACTTGAGTAATTTTATTTTTATTTTCGAATTTTAAAATACTAAGCAATTTGTGATTTTTCCATTTAGCATCTACTAAATAGTAAAACTTGATTAATTTGAATAAATTACGTAGATTTATGAAATCTATGTAATTTATTAAAACGAACCAGATAATTCATTAAAATACATTTTTGATCTCCTTTGTTAGCTCAAAAATGCATTCATAATTTATACACTCTGTTAAAAAATTATAAAAACATGTGTTTTTGTTTAATATATCAACAAATATTGATTATAATACTTCACAAATTTTATATTAAATATATTATTTAACTTTAAAAATTTTAGAAATAAATTGAAGTATCCATATTTGTTTAATTTTATTAAATGGAGAATATTTTAAAATGGTGTGTTGAAAAATTATATAGAATGGAAATATTAGGGCGTTCCGCGCAAAAAGACACTCGAATTTTGTTTAATTACGCCTTTAATAATATACTAATAATATCAAGACTTTTAAATTAATTTGTACATACTACAAGCTTTATTTATAAACAATTATATTTTGAATATTATAATGAATAGCTTGCGAAAATTAAAAGATTCAATTTCAGACAAAGAACAGCGGATTTCCATCAAATTTGGCGTAATCCTGGGTCACAGTTCTGGGATAATTCATAAAGAATTAGTTGAATCAGTTGGAAATAGTGCATATAAACTAAATACAGTCAAACGTTTAGTTACTAAGCTTAAGAGAGGCTACAATATTGTCGAAGATAGCCGAGGAGGCGATACAAGTAATATCTCGAAAAAAGAAAATGTAATAGATAAAATTAAAGAATTGTTGACCCAAACTAGAACATGGACCTTCCTTGAACTTTCCATGCAGGTAAAGTGTAGTAAAACAACAATATTTCGATATTTAACAGAAGATTTACAAATGAAAAAAATATTAAGTAAATGGGTACCTCATTTTCTCATGGANATATTTCGATATTTAACAGAAGATTTACAAATGAAAAAAATATTAAGTAAATGGGTACCTCATTTTCTCATGGATAAACAAAGAGAACATAGAGTGTTAGCATGTAAAAACAATATGCAACTCTTATCGAGACAAAATAACTTA
>NIPM01000744.1:0-52312 GCA_002738285.1 Holacanthella duospinosa | reverse complement strand
TAGTTGCTTCCTCAACCTATTTTCACTATGATGAAAGAATTATAACCGAGGCTTCAAAAATTTTGTCCCAAATTTTGTGCCATATAAATGATATTTTATTTCCAATTATTTCAACCAAAAAATTATGTTTTCTTCCATACTCTTCGTGAAATAATGTTAATTACCGTAAATGTTGGATTATAATACTGGATCTTATAAAAAACTGTATCTACAAATTCCAATGAAAATAAAGGTATTTTTAAAGAATAAAATAAAAACACCCCTCATTTATGTTAAGGGATATCCTAGGTTCAATATAAAACTATTTCGAAAAGGCACATTAATTGATACAATTACCTTCTATATTTTAAATGAAAGCTTTCGTGAAATAGTTTTTCATGCAAACTTAAGAGGTGTTTCTTGAATTGGCCGAAAATATTGAAAATATATTTAGTTCCAAAACCTGTCTCGCCAAAAATGAATGCTATTTTGGAAAATAAAAAAGGACTTCAATTATAAAAAGTCTTCAACAAGAGAGGAAACATCTTGTCTTTGACTTTTTGAAGGCCCTGGGCCATCATCATCCGAACCTTGAGCATTCCTTTTAGAACTGCAACCAGGATTATTTTGAAGAGTAGAAGTTTCGCAAGTTTTTGGAGCACCAAGTAGAGAAGGCACATCGAAATCAGCAGGAAAATTAAGATCAAAATCATCTTTCATCATAACTCTTTTACTTAGTAAAAGACAGGTTGCCTGTTTCTTTTGTCTTGGTGTAAGAATGGCCATCAATGTAGCCAGTTGACGTGCTAACTCAATTTTCTCATTTGAGACAGTTACTTTTGCCAGAGGAGGATTGGCATTAGGAATATAATCAGGGGTGATCATATCCCTTGAAGGGATTATTTGATTCAAAACTTCAATAGAAACGAACCCAACATTTTTCAAAATGTTGTAAAGTGCCATCAAGTTTACTGACTTGGGATTTCTTAAGATATCATAAACTTTCTGTTCGTCTTGTTTATTTATCAAGAATCTATTGTTTATAAAATAGTTCGACTCCAAAAGAGCTGGCGTGAGCTCTATAATAGCATCAGGGAATACATTTCTATATTCTATCGAATACTTATTAAATTTATCGAACAAATCTGCCAAGTTCTCTACTATGTTTTTATAATTTTTGATGATTTTTTCTGATACTTCAATATTTCTCAAATGGAGATAATCTATAGTTTCGGTATCTTTCGGGAATTGATCTTTAAGCTCCTCATATTTGGATGTCAATTGTTCGAAGGTTATGTAGGCCTGGGGACTTGCTGAATTAAATTCTTCCATGATTTTTTTCTTTTGTTCTATTTTTGGATCGATACTATCATCAAACAACTTAATAAAACGGTGATTAGTTCTGCACTTTTGTTTTTCGTCCTCCAATCTTTGATATGGAAATGGTACAGATCTACGTACGTTAAACTTTTGGTTATCCATTACATTCAAAGAGTATATGTGTTTATCTCTATCGAATCTATCAATTGCATTCATATATTCTATCACCTTTCTTTTAAAATAGTTGGATGGTAGAGAATTTCTTCCATTCAATATATTGTCTATACCATGTTTGACCTCAAGAAGTTCATCGAGTTTAGCTTTATTCAAACGCTTCTTCTGACCATAGTAAGGAGTTTTATTGGGCCCATTTGGAAACACAGCCTTGTTGATCGTATAGTATCTAAGATAAGTTTCTGATCTCTTTAAATCCACTATGTTTTCTTCTATCTTATTCCTAAGTTCTTGCAATTTGTTGTCTTCAGTCTCTCTATTGCTTGTAACGACTGTGAAATCATTGTTACTTAACCACCAACTCATTGAATAGTCTTCCACATATGGTTCAAATGTTGTTTCACATGGAAGAACTCTAGGAGCAGTTGTTATTGAGCTAATAAATATTACTACTTTGAACATAAAGATTAGTGGTATATATCATTATTTATGTAGTTTTATAATGTTTTTAACAATAGGTTGATCAAACATTTCTGAGCTACTTTTACATAATTGTTAATAATTAGGATTGATTGAAGCTCCAATAAATTGAATTTTTAAAAAATATATTTATATCACAAAAGAAGTAGACCTTTGTTAGAATTTATTCAATTCATCAAAATTTTTATTTTATTTATAAATGAAAACAGGTTTAAAAACAGTATAAGGAGTAAGATTAAATAGGTAGTACTAAGCCATATATAAGTACTCCTAAATAATCCACATTCTAGCAACTATCTGACTCTAGCTTTCAATATTTTATGTATATGGCACCAAATTTTTGAAACATAATTCTATTCTAATTGGTCGAGAAATTTTAGTTTCTTGAATGCATAAAATATTAAGAATGAAAATAAATTTATGTATTTATCAACTTTACTATCCATAAAATATCTCTTAGCTATATTCCTTGCCATTTTAGTTGCTTCTTCAACCTATTTTCACTATGATGAAAGAATTATAACCGAGGCTTCAAAAATATTATGCCATTTTAAATGCGAAATTAAGATGATTGAATCTAGAACCGCGCAGTCAGAAGAAAAAGAATATAATCGAATACCACATAAAAATGGTTGTAAAAATTATCTTTTTAAGGAAGAAGTAACTACGAATAACAGCGGGTGCTCAACTTGTTTNTTTTTGGATAGGAATAACGGACCACACCATTCTTTTTCAAATTTGAAATTGATTACAGGGCTATGCCTTAATTTAGCACCGGTATCAATCAATATAAAAGCATTACGAAACAATATAATCCATCAATATAGCTCCAGTATCAATTAATATCAAATGTTAATTTTTTAATATAGCTTCAGAATTTTAAATATGGGACAAAATTTTTGAAGCCTCGGTTATAATTCTAGAATATTAGTGATCATAGTGAAAATAGGTTGAGGAAGCAACTAAAATGGCAAGAAATATAGCTAAGAGTTATTTTATGGATTGTAAATACATAAATTTATTTACTATTTTATTCATTCAAGAAACTAAAATTTCTCGACCAATTAGAATAGAATTATGTTTCAAAAAATTTGTGCCATATGCATAATTTTTAATGAGATGATTTAAAAAGACAATATTATTTAATATTGATTTATATTAAATTATTATCTCAGCCTATAAATTTATCTTTCAAACTAATTTTACAATTTTACGAAAATTGGAATTAAGATCCAATAAACAAAATATTAATATTTTAGTGTTAGTTATTTTAATGACATTATTTTTTTAAAATAAACCAATATTAAATAGTACTGTATTTTTAAATCATCATCTAATATTAAAAATTATGCATATGAGTTATATTTTGAAAGGTTGGATTATATTTAAAATTTTGAAGCTATATTAAAAAATTAACATTTTATATTAATTGATACTGGAGCTATATTGATGGATTATATTGTTTCGTAATGCTTTTATATTGATTGATACCGGTGCTAAATTAAGGCATAGCCCTGTAATCAATTTCAAATTTGAAAAAGAATGGTGTGGTCCGTTATTCCTATCCAAAAACTAAAATAATAAGAAGCGTAATATTTATTTTAAAAATAAACAAATAAAATATATTTAATTTAATGTTTATTTTTAATTTTTAAAGTATTTATATACACTGCCCGTCAAAAGTGATTCAGTGTTTGGGAAATTCGAACTTAAATGGTAATTCATGAATGAGTAAGACTTCGAGCAAGCTAATACTCATATGGTAGATAGATATAGCCTTTGTCTATAACATTCCAAATATTATAGATATCTTTTAAATATTGATAGAGTTATGATTGCTCAAAGTTGAAAGTAGGTGATTTTGTGTTTTGTCGAATTTTTTAAAAAATTAAAAATCAATAGATTGTGTGCCCGTCCTTGGTTTTTCTGATCTGTTCGAGTCTTCTAGGTATTGATCTAACAAGCTTAAGACATACTTCAGCTGAAATATTGTTCCATATATCTTGAATTCTCTCCCAAAGTTCATCTTTGTCTTTACATGGTGGTCGAATTTTTAGCTCTCTTTTCATATGATCCCATAGATACTCAATTGGGTTAAGGTCAAGAGATTGTGCAGGCCATCTCATTACCTTTATTTCGTTTCTTTTGAACCATTTTTTATACTTGAAACGGTATGAGAGGACGCATTGTCATTTTTAAAGTCAATTTTAGATTTGTTCAAGCCAAACAAGTCAATTGTATACATCAGCTCGTCATCCAGAATAGTCTCATATATCTCAGCATTAACACTGCCATCAATTATACAAAGATACCTAACACCTGATGAAAGCATACATCCCCAAACCATAATTCATCCACCACCGAATTTTATTGATTGAGTAATATTGTGATCTCTGAGTGGTTCCCCGATTTTTCTGAAAGTTCTATCACGTCCATCAGATCCCTCTAGATTTACTTTAGTCTCATCTGACCATATAACCATATCCCAGTCCTTATTTTCCCAATTTCTGTGTGTTTTTTCAAATTCTGATCTTGCTCGACAATGAGATTTTTTTAATTGTGGGCATTTCTTTTTGTATCTAGATACGATGCTGCTACGTTTTAATGTGCGCAGTATAGTACTCGAATAGGCGGATATTTCTGCATAGGTCTTGATTTCTCGCTGTATTTCTGTAGAGGTGGAGCATTTACAACTTGTTGCTAATCTTCCAATATATTTTTCATCATACTTATCTAAGACCCGAGGACGACATATTATAGACTCTGGAGTATTTTTTTCAACTCTATTTATTACTCTGGACACTGTTGCTTGTGAAACTCCAAAAATTTCAGCTATTTTCTTGAAGATTTTCCATATAAAGCAAGTTCGTTAATTCTTATTTCAATTTCCTTCAATATTCTTCTTGTCATACCAAATAAGCCTTAATACCTTCTGCTAAGGATTTGAAATAAAAATGAACAATTTTGCGGTATTTTAGAATGTTCTAGAATGAAAATTTTGTAAATTAATAAAATTCGTCAAAACACTGAATCACCTACTTTCAACTTTGAGCAATCATAACTCTATCAATATTTAAAAGATATCTATAATATTTGGAATGTTATAGACAAAGGCTATATCTATTTATTATATGAGTATTGGCTTGCTTGAAGTCTTACTCATTCATGAATTACCATTTAAGTTCGAATTTCCCAAACACTGAATCACTTTTGACGGGCAGTGTATCTATATTACTAAAATCGAGAATTAGTGTGTGTGTAACGCTCAATAACACTAAGAGCATTAAAGATAATAACATAAAAATTGTACCAAAAGATGGAAAATTTCCTAGAGAGAGTCTTAGGCTATATTAGATTATAAAATCTTTTATTCTAAAACAAATAAATAGCTTTTTAGGTCATTTTTTCGAAAAAAAGGCATTTTACGTGAGATTTTTCTTTTATCAACCAAAAATACAATAAAACTCGATATAGGAAGATGAAAATTTTTTATTAATAAAAATCTTTAAAATGAATTCATAAGAAAAGTATTAAAATAATTTAATATTATTAGAGACAATTAAAAGATGATATTATTATGTTATTAATTATTGATTTATCTTAAAAATAAAGATAAATCTTTTTAAATGATCAATTAAACAAATCGATTAGATAGAAAAGTAACAGAATTTAATTAAATTATATAGAAATATTAAAGTAAATTTATTAAATATAATTAGTTAATAGTAAAGAAGCTGGAATTTAAAAATGATCCTTAAATCTTATGAAGCAAAGATAATTTATTTAAATAGGTTTTAATGTTCAATTAATAATAGCAATATATAAATTTATAATTAAATTAATACAAAGTAATTTTAATTAATTAATAGAAGTGAAATTGTAAGAAATTATATTATCTATGTTCCAGTCAATGTGGATAATTTAGTCATTTCCGGAAATAACCATCAAGCTTTAGTCAAAGTAGATAATGCATCTAATTTACTACCAAAAAACCAAAATACGACAAAAATAAACAAAAATTATTAATAAAATACACCGATAAATGGAATTATTACAAAATAAAAATGTGAAAGAAAATCTATTAAGCCGTTTCACGCAAAGAGGTAAAGGAAAAAATTTAAATAAAAAATCTATTATGAGATATAAAAAAATGAACCTTCTACTTTTTATTCATCGCTCCATCTTTCAGCTAGCTGCTGAATACCATTCATATGACCCTTTATATTAAGTTCCTGGATAATACTCTCTAGTTTTAATTTCAACTCTTCCCAATTGTCATAATCATTTTCTATTAACTTCCTCTTTAATTTATCAAAACAATTAAAATCAGATGGACTTATATCTGGACTATATGGAGGATAATATCAAGCGCGGATTTTTTCATCATCAAAAAAATCCATTACAAGATTTGATTTATGAGGACTTGCATTATCCTGTAAAACCATAGGATACTTTAATTTCTTATCAGGTAGTCATTTTAGTAAAACTTCATTAATAAAGCCTATATAGACTTCTGAAGTTACCGTCTCTTTAGGTGCACAAAGATTCCAATATGCAACACCATTATAATCCATTGCTACTATAAGCATTCAATTTCTCTGATAGTATGATTGTGCTACAATTTGTGATGGGTTTCGTCCTTAGTTCTCCAAAATCGAGACTGGTCACGCTGAGGTTGCATATATAAAGTAAGCCAATGTTCTGTTTATTAGGGTTTTTTGTTTTTATAACTGCTCCAAATTATATCTACATGCTAATACTCTATGTTCTCTTTGTTCCTGTGTGAGAAAATGATGAACCCATTTGCTCAAAAATTTCTTCATTTGTAAATCTTCTGTTAAATACCGATAAACAGTAGCTTTGCTACACTTTATTAACATGGAAAGTTCAAGGCACGAATAGGCTCTACTTTGAGCAAGATATTCTTTAACTTTCTCAATTGTATTTTCTTTTATTAAATGATTACTTGTATCGCCTCCTCTAGTGTCTTCAACGCAAATTTGGCCCTTATTAAACTTAGAAAGCATATTTTTAACTGTATTATATTTATAGGCCTTTTCTCCTATTGTTTTAACCAATTCTTTGTGTAATATTCCCGAACTGTGGCCTAGAATTAATCCAAATTTGATAAATACACGTTGTTTTTTTTATCGGTTATTAACTTTTTCAATTTTTGTAAGTTATCCATTATAGTAATTTAAACAAATATGCTTTAAAAATAAAGCTTAATTTATAGAAAATATTATATATAAATCTTGGCACTAGATATTAATTTGCATATTTATTATTAATTAAAATTCGCTTACCTTTTTGTGTAAAACGGCGTAATAATATGAAATTTTCTAAAAAAATGTTCTAATATATGCGGAAATGAAATGTGCGAATTTTAAATCGAGCATTAAATATTAAAAAATAACAATTTTTAATCCAAAAATATTAAGTTATGGAGTTCCAAGTATAAATATTGATTTTTATGCATTCTATAATTATTAATAGAGTTTTAACTATGATGCAAATATGATTTATGGTGAGAAAGTTTAGAACTAAAATTAAGAAAATATATACAAATTTGACTCAATAAACACTCGAAATGAACAAAAAGATATAGAAATAAACCTTTAGGTGTGAAGATTATTTTACAATTCATATTATTTGTTTTTATATTTTTAGAATAGTTTTATGTGAGAAACCTATCGATTACTACTTTGTATAAAAGTTGTATTTTGACCACTTAAAAGAAATCATTATATTGCGATAAGTGAAAGAGTAGGGAAAAAAACCCCAAAAATAATATATTTATATTATTTTCAATTTATTTTACATACATTTCATAATGTCTGATTTTGATTTTTGCCATTTCATTTCCGCATATATTATTAGAACATTTTTTTAGAAAATTTTATATTAGACTTTCTTTCACATTTTTATTTTGTAATAATTCCATTTATCGGTGTATTTTATTGTTTAAAAGTACATAAAGTGTATTTTATTAATAATTTTTGTTTACATTTGACGCATTTTGGGTTTTTGGTAGTAAGTTAGATGCATTATCTACTTTGACTAAAGCTTGGTGGTTATTTCCGGAAATGACTAGTCATTATCGATAATAACTAGTTATTTCTGGTAATGATTAACTTATCCACATTGACTGCAACATCTATATTACTAAAATCGAGAATTTGTGAGTGTGTATGTGTGTGTGTAACCGGGATTCACGCTAAGAGAATTAAAGATAGGAGCATAAAAATAGCACCTTTAGATAGAGAATTTTTCTGCGGGTGACATAAGCTATATTAGATCTTAAAATATTAAGTATTTTATTTGTTTATTAAACTATTATTCTCAAAAAAATTTAATCCAAAATCATAATAAAACTCGAAATTTAAAAAACAATTAAAGATTTTTATTAAAAAAAGATAATCTTTCTGAAGGTAATGTAAGCAATATTAGACTTAAAAATTTTTATATTTATTTTTTTTTTCTTTTATTTGGATAATTCAAAGCCAACAGTTTTACTTTTTTTAAACATTGAAAAGAAAGGGGTGGGAAGTTATCTTTTGATTAATTTATATTTCTTAATATCAAAAATAAAGAGAGTTTATGTTTATTTTAGAATGAGAGGGTAATTGTCAAATCGGATATTTCAAAAAATTTATTTTTAAATGAACAAAAAGATAATAAAAACAAATACATTAATTCATAATATATTCAAATATTACTCTAGAATGGAGGGAATTTTAAAAGGTATGGATTTAATTTCCTTTTTCTGTGAAAATATGTAGTTTACTTTGTTTTATTTTTCAAATAGTTTTTGTGAAGAATTGATAGAAAATTCGATTTATTTTAAAAAATAATCGTTAATAAAATTTTGATGTTAAAAGATATAAGATGAATTATTTCATAAAAAATGTTAAATATAAAGAATTTTATCTAAAAATATGGGACAAAATTTTTGAAGCCTCGGTTATAATTCTTTCATATTAGTGATCATAGTGAAAATAGGTTAGGAAGCATCTAAAATGGCAAGAAATATAGCTAAGAGTTATTTTATGGATAGTAAAGTTGATAAATACATAAATTTATTTTCATTCTTACTATTTTATGCATTCAAGAAACTAAAATTCCTCGACCAATTAGAATAGAATTATGTTTCAAAAATTTTGTCCCATATATAAATTAATAAAAAAATTTCAAAAAAATATATTAATTTGTTTAAAAGAAAATAAAACAAAATAAACAAAAAACATTTCAAAAATTATAATAGCTGAACAAAAGTCAGTATTATATCATCCGGGAGTAGGGCTTGCAGATTTGAATTAAAATTCGAAGTTTTAGCGAATTCGAATTTGTGAAACTCCAAATTCTAAACTTTATCATTATCAAATCTTATCACAAAACTTATAAACAAATAGCAGATTTATAAAAAATTTCATTTTAAATAAAACAAAGAATAGCTATATGTCAATACAAACTAAAGACTTAGAATTTAACAAAAGAAACTCGCAAAATCAATCTATATGGACATATCTTTTGAGAAAAGTGAAAGGTCATCATGCCCAATGCAAGTTTAATGACTGTAAAAAATATTGAAAAGTAGTGGAACTACATCTACTCTTCATACCCATCTTAAGAGTATCTATTTAATTGTTATTGAAAGACCCAAGGCAAAATCTAATCAACAAGAACAAAGTAATTATCGGTATTAATTTATTATTAGTTCCAAAAAAGAAAAAGTGTATTGATTCATATTTTACAAAAAAACGACATTAGAATTGGTATTTTCTAGGATGACTTCGAAGAACAGAATTCTATTTTCTGTTTTTTGTACTTTTGAAGATTTAAGAAATGCAGTTAAATCAATGGCACTAAATAAAAGATTACCGACATCTCTTAATACTATCCGCGATTATGTTTTAGGTTTTGCGAACAAATTCGAACTTATCAAATAGATGAAATTGGAACGCAGAAGAAAGCTGGTTGTAAATTTTCTGTTATCTTTGATGAGTGGACATCTAATAATAATAGGCGTTATTTAAATGTTATTATAAAATCAGAGTCCGACTTGTTTTGGGATCTTGGTTTGGCAAGAATTAGGTGATCTTTTACTTCAGAAGTTGGATTAAAGATGGTGAAAGACCTTCTTAATTCTTACGATTTATTATTTGAAAGGGATATTGTATCTGTAGTTTGCGATGGTTGTAGTGTAAACACCAAAATAAAGAAAATAGCAAACTGTGAAATGTAACTGTGCTTAGCACACATGATTTAGCTCTCGATTACCGATATTCTGTATAGAAGTACGATAAATTCTGTCCAAATTGATGATGCCAATCATGAAAATGAATTAGATACGATTTTAGATTTCGAATCAGAACTATCAGAAGATGATAATAAAGAAAATGGAGGGTTAGAGGTGTTTTTGGAATTTACAGAGAATGAAGTTATTCACAAGAACTATACCCAGATTATATCAAAAGTGAGAAAAATTATTGCAATGTTTAAAAGGTCACTCCTAAAAAATGAAATCATTGAACATTATATTCTTACAGACTTCAAAAAAAGAGATAAAATTAGAAATCGACTAAAAACACGTTGGTGCAGTTTATTATCTATGCTTGAAAAATTCTGTAAGTTGAAAAATTGCATCAAGAAAACATTAATTGATGTCAATAACTCTTTATTATTGGATTAAGTAGAATTAACAGATATAAAGGATCTCATTGAAGCTTTGCAGCCTTTAAAACTAGGGACCGAGTAGCTTTGTTCAAGAGATGCCAACCTTCTTACAGCTGATGCTGTATTACAATTTTGCTTATGTGAATTGAAAGAAAAGGGTTCTAAAATTGGGCTTGAGATTTATGAATCACTTAAAAGAAGAAAATTTGAAAGAAAAACGAATTTATCGTCAGTTTTACAATATCTCCATACTGGAAAATTTGAATCATTATCTGAAATTGGAGTTTTTAATATTTTGTCAAAAAATTTCATGGCTGCTATTATAAAGAGTTTGATACTTGGATTACACCCAGAATATAGTGATAATGAGAATAAAGATTTGGGAAATTTCAGTCAAAATATCGATGACTCAATTGGTATCATTTCTTCAGATGATTCTCCAAAAGTTCAAGATTTAAAGAATGTTCTTATTCAGGCAATCAAAAATATGGATAACAATGCACATGTAGAACAGATTCAAGTAACAACATTATTATTAGAAACTATTACAAAAGAAATGGACCTCTTTGAGTCGGGAGGTTCTAGAGAATATCATTTAGAGTTAATCTATGTTCATTTAAAGTCGATTTCTCCAACAAGTATAGAATCAGAGCTTGCCTTTTCCTCTGCTGGCTACATTTGTAATAGGATAAGATCGAGTTTAAATGATAAAACACTCGGTGAACTTTACTTTTTAAGAGCATTTTTTAAGTCTCAAAATTCTAATGAAGCTCTTTAATTTCAATCAAACTTTCATCTTTTATTCAAAAGTATTTTTAAAAAGTTCAAAGATAAAACTATAATGCTTTAAATCCGAATTTGAAACCGAATTTCGAAATTGAAAAAACAAATAATTCGAAATTGAGAAAACCAGACGAAGTTGCATTCCCTATCCGGGAGGGGTAATTTTTATATCCCAAAATATTTGAAAATATATATATATATAATGCCACAAAAAAGAAAAACTAATTTATCAAAAAGAACTTCAGAAGCAAGAAGATTGAAAAAGAAAAGGGAAAACGAAACTAATGACCAGGAAAATTTAAGAAGAGCATCTAACTCAATTTCAATGGCTAATGCAAGAGCTAATGAGACAGAACAAAGGAATATAAGAAGAACATCTAATGAAATTTTAATGTCTAATATTAGAATGAATGAATCTGAAGGAAAAACTGAATTTAGAAGATTGTCTAACGCACTTTCAATGACTTATTCAAGAATTTTTGAGACGGAAGAGCAAGCTGATTTAAGAAGATCATCAAACGCACTTTCAATGGCTTATTCAAGAGAAAATGAGACGATAGAAGAAAGAAGTCTAAGAATCCAAAGTGTGAAAATTATAGACAACAGGATATTATTAAAAGAATGAATGGAACGATTTATAATGGATTAATTAAAAAGGGGATCAATTTAGTGTAAATGTTAATTGTTTAGGAACAATGTCAGAATTATGTATCTATTGTAAATCTAAAAATTTTAAAGAAGGAAAAAGAAACGAATATACATATTTTTGTAAAAAAGGAAAAGTTAAAGTTCACATTAATACAGAATTTCCTGGTATAACAAAGAATTTATTGACCGGGACAGATCAAATATCAAAAAATTTCAAGGAAAAGATTCGAAAGTATAACAGTGCCCTAGCATTTGCTTCATTTGGAGCTCCAAAACTTGACTCTATGAAAAATATTGGAAATTGTCCGTTCTGCTGTAGAATTCATGGACAAGTATATCATATCACATCATCTTCCCTATATCCAGAAAATGGAAGCACTCCAAAATATTCCCAACTTTATATACTTGATCCAGATGAAGCAACTAATCATAGGATGAATATTCCTTATAATTCCAAATGTAACGAAGAAATTATGTTAAGTCTAACAAGCTTGATGATACAAATAAATGACCTTTCTAAATGCTACAAAATGATATATCAAGTTGAACAATAAATAAATAATGGTAATAATGCACCAAATCTTCTGTTATCTATAGTTAAAAATAGAAGTAATGATCAAAGGAGATATAATTTACCTATAACTAACGAAAGTGCTGTTGTATTTCAAAATGCAAATGGTGAACCTCCTCATGATAGAGATATTAAGGTGTATAAGAAGAATTATAATGAAACACAGCAGATTAATCTTTTGAATCCTAAATTAGACTCTATGGTATATCCAATTCTTTTTCCATATGGTCAGGATGGATGGCATAAATACTTGGTAAGTATTAATAATAGAAGACAAAAAATTACACATATGGCATATTATTGATATCTTTTGGCAATACGTGATGAAATTTGGACACCTTATTTATATGGAAGAAAGCTTGCTCAATAGTTCATAGTTGATGCCTATACTAAAGTCCAAGAAATATGAATGAAAGATATCAAGATTGCCATGTTAATGGTAAGATTATTAGGAAAGCCAGATCTCTTTTTAAAATGACATGCAATCCTAAATGGGCAGAAATTCAAGAAAATTTAAACGGACATAATGTTGAAAATCTGCTAGATTTGGTAACTAAAGTATTCAATTTAAAAAGAAGTATAAATGATGCAATATTTGGTAAACTATCTGGATATTTATATACTATAGAATATCAGAAAAGAGGTTTACCACATATCCATATGCTTTTAATGCTCGAAGAAGATAAGTTAAGAGATTGTGAAGCTATAGATAAAGCTATTTGGGCAAAAATTCCTGATAAAAACATATATCCTTCCTTATATGAAAAAGTAACAAAGCATATGATACATGGTCCATGCTGCCAACCAAATGATCCTTGCATTAATGATTCAGGTACATGTTCTAAAAAATTCCCAAAAGAATTTCAAGAAGAAAAATTAGTTAATGTTAATGGTTATCCTAAGTATCAACGAAGAAGAAATCAAGAAATTCATATTGTAAGAGGAAAATCAATAGATAATAAATGGGTTGTACCATATAATCCTTTGCTTTTAGAAGAGTTTAATTGTCATATTAACTTTGAGTGCTGTACATCTGTTAAAAGTGTTAAATATATTTATAAATATATACATAAAGGACACGATTGTGCAAATATGGAGATACAAAGATATGATATAAATGAAATTCATCATGATGAGATTAAATCTTATTTAGATGCAAGATACGTCAGTGCACCAGAAGCAATTTGGAGAATTAATAGCAACAAAATGTTTGATCAATCTCATTTCATTATTCTTTTGGCAGTACATCTTCCCGATGAAAAACCTGTTTATTTTATTGAAGGGGATGAAGAACAGGCAATAAATTTAGAAAGAAATAAAAAGTCAACTTTAACTGCTTGGTTTGATCTAAATAGAACAACACCAGAAGCTAGAGAATTAACTTATGTGGAAGTTCCTTATAAATATGTGTTCGATAAAAAAGATAGAACTTGGAAACCAAGGAAATTAAAAGGTAATTCCAAGAATATACTCAGTAAGAATTTTGTATATGGAAAAATATTTTCTTAGATTACTTCTTTTAAATGTTAAAGGTGCACAATCATATGAAGATTTGAGAACAGTTAAAAAGTCCATTAATAATAGAATTGTATTATCAGTAAAAGATAGCTTTAAAGATGCGGCTATAGAACTAAAATTAGTCGAAAATGATGGTGTTT
Source organism: Holacanthella duospinosa (assembly GCA_002738285.1). Taxonomy (NCBI): domain Eukaryota; kingdom Metazoa; phylum Arthropoda; class Collembola; order Poduromorpha; family Neanuridae; genus Holacanthella; species Holacanthella duospinosa. Next base: position 38,023 of record NIPM01000744.1, on the reverse strand, counting down.
TGGATGAAACTTTAAGAGATGCTTCAGATACAAAGTTTCCATTTCAAATGAGACAACTTTTCATTAATATATGTTTTTGGAAATCCATTAAATGTTAATAGTTTATGGGAGAAGTATAAAGAAGGAATGATAAAAGATTTTTTTAATAGGAACGTAGAAGATCCAATTAATCAAGCATTAAATGAAATTCAAAATTATTTAAGAATTCATGATACTAACTATGAAAAATTTGGTCTACCAACTCCTCAAGAAAATAATAGTACCTTTGAAGAATATGATATAGATTCAGAAATACAGAAATTAAACAGGTTCTTCCTTCATTATATGACGAACAAAGGACTTTTTATGATTTAGTGATGAATGCTGTACTAAATTCTTTTGATATAAATAGATATTTTTTGTTGATGGATTTTCTGGAAGTGAAAAAAGTCATCTATTCAATAAAATCATATGTTCATTAAAATCTCAGCGTATGGATGTATTATCATGTGCACCAACAGGTATATCTGCAACATTAGTTGAAGGAGGAAAAACGTATCATTCTCTATTTGGTTTGCCAGTTCCTCTTACTGAAAATTCTGTATCTAGATTCCGTGCCACTTCAGATTGTAGACAGGTTATGGATTTAAGAAAAGCAAAAGTAATAATTTGGATTGAAGTAAGTATGACAATTGGATTTGCACTAACAGCTGTTGATCTTTTATTAAAAGAGATCATGAATGATAATAGGCCATTTGGTGGTAAAGTAATGCTTTTTGCGGGACATTTTCGACAAAACTTACCAGTTATTCCACATTCTCATAGATCTATTATAGTATAATCAATTGTTAAAGAAAATTCTTTAGGTCTCATGTTAAAGAAGTTAAGTTAACAATGAATATGCGTACAGGACCGGAAAAAAACTTTAGTGATTATGTTCTTGAAATCGGAAATGGTATGGTATCAAATATTGATGGATTTGGTGATGATACAATAGAACTTCTTGAAGATTTTATATGTAATGACTCATTAGTTGAAACTGTTTTTGGTACATCTATAAATGTTAATGATATCATTGAGAATCCTGATAGAGCAATCCTATGTCCTAAAAAGGAAAATACATTTAAAATCAATGACGAAATTTTGGAATTAATTGATGATCCATTAGCTGAGTATTTATCTGTTGATTCTATACCAGAAAGTAATGAACAAGACAATATGAATTTCCCAATTGAGTTCCTTAATTCTCAAACACCATCAGGTATGCCTGTACATAAGCTGAAGCTTAAAAAAGGTGCTATAATAATACTTCTTAGAAACATAAACACTAAACAAGGACTTTGAATGGCACAAGACTAATAGTTGCAGATTTAAAACCTAATCTTATTTTAGCAAAGATTCTAACTGGGCCAGCAAAAGGTCAAATAGTTTTTATCGCTAGAATAATATTGAGGCCTTCAAATAGTGATTTGCCTTTTATTCTTCAAAGAAAGCAATTCCCAATTAGAGTGGCATTTGCTATGACAATTAATAAATTGCAAGGTCAAACTCTCCAAAAAGTTGGTATATATCTTCCTAAGTCTGTTTTTTCACATGGTCAGCTTTATGTTGCCTTTTCTAGAGCTATTTCAAGAGATAAAGTAAAGGTTCAGGTTTTAAATACTCTAAATCAAGGTACTCTAAAGAATAGAAGCCAAAAAGTATACACCAATAACATAGTTCATCGTGAGGTCTTAAATTATTTTTTTAAAAAATTAGATTCAATCTCGAAAATTATCATTTAACAAATTATTTTTACAAAAAATTGTAGAATAAAATATATAAAAGAGTAATTTGAATTTTTGAAATCAATTATCAGATTATTTCTTGGTTCTTTACATCATTACCTTTTTTGGTTTTGTTAGATTTAATTGAGCATTGATTAAAAGACTATTTTTAATTGTAAAACTGTATCGGATAAGATCATTAAGTTCATAGAAATTATTATTTTATATTTACTTCAATTTTTTTGAATAAAATCAAATATCTATTTAGTGTTAGACTTTGAAATTTTATTAAAATTGTTTTAAGATTTTCCACCCGGTTCGAAAGAACGGACTTTACAGACTAGTCTATATTACTAAAATCGAAAATGTGTATGTGTTTGTGTTCGTCAATCACTTTAGTAGGACTAAAGAAAATAACATGAAAATTATATCAAAAGATAAGTAAATATACTACGGGTAACATAGGCTATATTAGATTTTAAAATATCTTCTCTACATAGAGTAAATAACGATTTAGTAAATTTGACACGTATCATTTTTATTCTTAATTTATTTCAACCAAAACACTTATAGAATTTGAAATACGAAGAAAAAAATTTTCATAAACAAAAACATTTAAACTTAAGTTATGAGAAAAGGATTCAAGTATCTTAAAAAAGAATTCAATATTGTTAGAGACAATTAAAAGAAGATATAAATAAGTTTTTATATATATTTGGTAAATCTTTAAATTATCAATCTTAAACAATTAGATTATAATAAAAGATAAATTATATATATAATTATCAATGATAGTTATGTTTAGAAATACAATTTAAGAATCTATACATCCCCATAACGTATTTTTCACCCAGTTCGAAAGAATGGGCTTATAGACTTGTCTATATATAACTTTCTATCATATAAATCAAAATAGCTTATAAGTCCTTTTGTAAAAGAACTTAGTCTTCATGTATAAAATTAGGATTGATATATCAAATCAATTTAAATGAATTAGATATATATTATGATCAATTCTGCAGGACACCCCTCGGCTTAATTTTATACGAAAAGCTATTTCAAAAAAGCTTTCATTTAAAATATAGAAGGTTATTTATGTAACTATCAATCAATAAGCTTTTTCGAAATAGTTTTTCATGCAAAATTAAGCCAAGAGGTGCCCCTTAGCATAAATGAGTGGCGTTCTGCAGAATTTGCCTTAATTTATATCAATTTTTTTCAAAAAGACCCACTAAAAATTAAATCACAAATTAACTCTAAAACACTTATTAATTTTCCAAAATAATAAGAATTATGAATACATTTAAGATAATTTAGAACTTCCTACTTATTTATAATATCAGAACTGTATTTATTCCTCTATTTTAACTTTTTTCAAAAGATAGACCTCGAACTTAATTTTACAAACTCAAGATTTTGAATAAGTATCTTAAACCACGAACTAGGACACATTTTTACTATCTTAATTTTTTGATCAAAAACTTCTTAAGAATTTAAACTGGATATCGTTTATTTTAAAAGCAACTTAATTTATACTTAATCATTCACCTTCAACCTTACCTTTTTTCACGAGAGACTCCTTTTCTACGTCATTTCCCTTACCACCAATAGCATCATCACTAATATTTTGATTAATATTAGGTTTAGTAAGATTGGGCGATTTCGTGAGCTGAATCTTCGAAGGATTAAATTTACCACACTTCGGACAAATATATTGAACCTTATTTAATTGTTCCATAGTAGTAAGACCGTTATGAGAAAAACAGAAAGAACAAATCAAAGCATATTGACTATGGGGTTCTTCACCTACTAATGCTTCCGCTAATTTATCAAACCAACTGTTACTTTTCGGAGCATTTGGGTAATTTGGTGGTATATTGTCTACAGATGGTGCTCTTATTGGTCTGCTCATGTTTTTCTGGTCTGTATTCGGGGTAGGTGCAAAATTATTATTACTTTGTTGTCTCGACCCATTTCCTTGAGGCATAGGCTGTTTCACAGCAGGATTTAGAGGTAATGGTTTTTGAAGTTGATTAGGCTTCTTTGGTTCTGCTATGGTAGGCTGAGATTCGTCATATTTGTCTAATAAATTCTTGGTCGTATAATAAGACGTTTTCTTCTTCAATTCTTCAATTTTGAGCTTTAATTCCATTTTCAGGTTCTTCAACTCAGCTTCTTTCCTTCTTTTCTTTCTACCATTCCAACCTGTTATCATACTTCTTATTACATAGAAGCTAAATGGAAATTAAATAAATTTGAAATTACCAAATTGGTACAAATACTATAGGCGAGAACTTGCTCACTTTGTAGAATGTGTCATCGAAAGAATCATACAAATAAAAATAATAAATAGAGCAATAAAGTACATAAATGGATAGAGAATAAACCAATAAAGAATATTTTAAATTAGTTTCAGCAAAGTTAATTGCTTTTATCTCGACTTTGCATTCTTTTATCTTTTCTTCTAAATTAGTTAATATTTCTTCATAATCAGAATCTTCTTCTTTTTTCTAAAGCGTTAGGGAATATAAGATTACTTTGAGGAAAGAAAACCAGGTCATTGATTTTAAGAATTCTGAAATTTAGATTTGGATGTGAATTAGAGACATTTGCAAGAAGAAAGCTTATATCTATTTATTTAAATAACAAGTGAATAATTTATATAATGGGATGTAGAAGTATATTTCTGTAAAGCTATTGATATTCTTTTTCAAGGCATTAATTTAAATTCTGCAATTTTAAGCCTCAATAACTCCTTTACACCTTCAGTATTTCTATCTTCTATTAGTTCCGGAATCTTTTCACACATACTCAATTGAAGGCTAATAATATCAAGTCATCTCTACCTTGAAATTCTATGAGATCTAGTTCTTTCCTAATGAAAGCAAGTGGATCATATTTAGGCTTAATCCTCAGTCTGGTTTTCTTATATTAAGCTCTTTACGTTTTTCATCCTCTAAATAAACACTTAAAGCATTAAATTCCGCTTTTTCTAAAGTAATCAAATCTTGTATTTCTTCTCTGATACTTTTGCAAGCAAGTAATTTGATAGGATTGTTATATTTGTCGTGGACACGACAATCAATGATAAACGATCGCCATTAAACGTTTTGTCACAACACGAGCGATCTTCGCGTGTTTAGTTGAAACTATTTCATACTAAGCAATTGAAGTACTTTTATTAAGTATTTAAACACTTTTATTTTATAATAAATTATCTTCTCACCGCAATACCACACATACTTATAAATATAAAAATATACTATACTAATTTATTTTAGCTGGAAACCTATTATTAGGGCGTTCCACGCAAAGAGGGACTCGAAAAAATTTACTATAAAAGATATAAAGTTAAAAATTAGTATGTTGATAGATACGAACCTTCTGTTTCTATTACACTTTCCATCTTTCGGGTAACTTCTGGATACCATTCATAAATCCTTTAGCATTAAGCTCCTGAATTGCACTTTCTAGCTGAATTTCAAATTCATGCCAATCATCCTAAATGTTTTTCTTTAAGTTCCTCTTTAATTGCCCAAAACAATTAAAATCAGGTGGGCTAATAGCAGTGCTATAGGGAGGATGATCCCAAACCTGAATATTTTTATCAATAAATACTGCTTTATAAAATTTGATTTATGTGGCTTAGACTTATTACAGGTACCTTGAATTTCTTATCAGATAACCATTTGTCTAATAATTCGATTAGGAAGTTTTTATAAACTTCTGCAATTACTGTCTCTTTAGGAGTACAGAGCTTCCAATAAGAAACACCTTGAAAATACATTGCTAGTATTAGCATTCTCATTTTTTCATATTTAGATTGAATTACAAATTCAGGCGGGTCTTCATTCTTATTTCTCCAAGATCGAATCTGGTCACGTTGGGGTTGCATGTATAAAGACACCCAAGTTTCATCTATTGCCAAAGTTCGATTAATTAAGTTATTTTGTCTCGATAAGAGTTGCATATTGTTTTTACATGCTAACACTCTATGTTCTCTTTGTTCATCCGGGAGAAAATGAGGTACCCATTTACTTAATAATTTTTCATTTCTAAAACTTCTGTTAAATATCGAAATACTGTTGTTTTACTACAATTTATCCGCATGGAAAGTTCGAGGTAAGATCATGTTCTAGTTTGAGCCACCAATTCTTTAATTTTATCTATTACATTTTCTTTTTTCGAGACATCACTTATATCGCCTCCTCGGCTATCTTCGACCACATTTTAGCATCTCTTAAGCTTATTAACTAAACGTTTGACTGTATTTAGTTTATAGGCACTATTACCAACTGATTCAACTAATTCTTTATGAATTATTCCAGAACTGTGTCCCAGGATTACGCCAAATTTGCTGAAAATCCGCTGTTCTTTATCTGAAATTGAATCTTTTAATTTTTGCAAGCTATTCATGATAATATTCAAAATGTAATTATTTATAAATAAAGCTTGTCGTCTATATGAATTAATTTTAAATTCTTGATATTATTAGTATATTATTAAAGGAATGATTAAACAAAATTCGAATCTCTCTTTGCGCGGAACGCCCTAATATTTTTATCAATTTAAACATATATATTTTTCATAAAAGCTCAGAGGATTTTCTGACTAAAACAAATCACGAATTGTAGGGAAACTATGTATACTAACAAATTAGTTTCATTTCTAAAAGCATAATAAATACTATAAGAATCAGAAAATTCGTTAAAGTGGTTTGATCGCTATTTATATGGCTAAAATCTTAATACTCCATTATTTATTTGATCTGATTATAAGGATTTTACGATAGCAGCCACTGGACTTAAATTCGAAAAATGGAATCTTTTGTTCCATCATATTAAAGAATAAACATGTTTTGTAGCTCACTCTAATGCTGCTTGAAACATGAAAGTTAAAAGTATAATTTTGGATCAAAATATTCAAGGCCATACATCAATATATGGAAGGAATTTATGAAGAAAACAGAATATTTTGGTTGATAAAATGAGGAAATTCTTGAAAATGTATCATTATAGTTGAAAAGTTTTAATAATTATATAAAAAGCTATTTTGGTTTAAAAAAATAAAAAATTTCTACATTATTTTAGAGAGTTGCGTTGGGACTAATTTTAACTCCCATCCCAACTCATCCCACTGAAATTTAACATAATCCCATCCCACTTGTTAATCTCATTTTTTCTTCAATCCCATCCCACTCCCATCACAATTTATACATTAAATATTTTTTATATAATAAATGAATAAAATATTTATTTCTCAAAATAAAGTAAATTTACATATAGTGTGAATAAATATCATCATTTCAACTGTTTTTGGTGATAATTGAGTTCTTCTTTCGCTAATTAATCTACTTGTATAAGAAAATACTCTCTCACTTTCAGCCGATGAAGGTGAAATACATAGAATGTTAAGTGCTATATCTTTTAATACGTTAAGACGTGAATTTTCCCTCCATTCAAGTAAGTCTACAAATATTAAAGAATTTAATTATACCTTCAAATTTTGGTTTTTGCATGGCTAAATAACTTTCAAAATCATTTTGATAAAATTGAATTTCATCATCTTCAAATTGTGAAGATTTATTCTTATTATTTATTTCATCAACTATATTGATTTCATGTTTAGGACAAGAATCCTCCCAAATTTTTTACTTTAAGAACAATAATTTCTCATATTTTCATAACAAAATTTTAAAGATCGATATCTATAATAAATGTTATATAATATGATACCTAGGATCTAAAAATGTAGCCATGTAATTTATATCAAAAAGTTTGTATTAATCTATTAAACATGCCAAAATCTTTTGAGTAAACTTCTTTAATTCTTGATTTTCTTCATTCAATATATGATCATTCAAAAAATCCATAAGCTTATATTCCCAAACACAAATCATATTTAAAGTAATTTTTGAATTAGAACTTAGTTCTTCAGATGCTATTTTAAATGGAGTAAGTATTTTTATAGTAAAATCTAAAAAATATTTACTAATTTGTAATATTTTATAACTTTCATCTATTTTGGCTAGAATATTTTCAACATCCTTCCAATTTTCATTTATAGGTTCAAACATTATTAAAATCGAATTCCAACTAGTTACTACATATTGTTTAAGAGTTTTTGGTAATAAGGAAGACCGTCCACTTTTTTTAAAAACTTCAACTAATTTTTTTGAAGCAGATAATAATGAATTTATAGTAGGAATCTCTTCTAAATCATTTTCATTAAATGCATGACTAAGTACTAAATTAATATAATGAAAAATACATGGAATCCAATTATCAAATACATTTTTAACATTGGATCCATTATCTGTCACAAATAATGAACTTTTTAAAATAGTTTTTGTATCATTATAGAAAATATTCAAAGTTTCTTTTAATAGTCTTCTTGTATTATTTCTTTTCTTTTCTGTACATAATATTGTTGCTAAGCATATATTACAAAGATTACCACTACTATCTATAAACTGACATGTTAAACTCAAGTAATTGTTATTATTATATATTTCTTTCCATAAATTACTAGTAAATGAAAATATTTAAATATTTAAAATTCACTTATTAATATTTCTTTGTATTTTTCATCTATTTTCATTAAATTAGTTCGTTTTAAATTAGATAGATGCTTTATTAACTTCGAGACATCTATTTTTCCATATCTAGCACCTATTTTAATAAAGTCATTTGTTATATCATAAAATCCTTTATCTGATGCTATTTTAAAAGGTCTAAGTTCTTTACATAAATATAATGTAATATTATCATTAAGTGATTCTATATCTTGTTTACTTGGTTGTTTTATTAGCATATTTATAATTGGTTGAGGATTAATTGTCTGTTTTATACATATATGTCTAGTTAAGCCATTGGTTCCATTTTATTTCCCTTTATTACTTATCATTACAAGTTCTTTGCATGTTTTGCAAGCAAAAAATTTAGTTTTTTCACCATCAAGGAAAACATTCTGAAACAATCTCCAAATTTTAGACTTAGCTGTAATATTTTCTTTTAATTCTATTCTATTAGATTTATGATTTAATAATCTTTGTACTGTATTTTTACGATTATTTTTATTATTTTCAAGGCTATTGTTATTCATTTTAAAATGTTTTTAAATGATATGAAATTATTATTTTTTATAATAAAAATGTTAAAAAAACAAAACTCTACTAAATAGTAATTAATTTTACATGTTCAAAGGAAAAGGACAGAGCGAAAAAATAGAAATGGAGTCCCAACACCAAAAAGAAACAGAAAACCGCCCAAAAAGACCGGGGAAAATGCTCAACTTGGCGAATTACTCAAGCAAAATGATAAAAATAACACTCAAATACATTAATAGAATACTTGTTTGAAGAATGCTGTTGTTCTTGATTTCAGAAATTTTTACATAACTAAAGAACAAGCACTAGAATTAATCAGAAAAGCGGATTCTACCATCAATAAAATAAGAATCAATAGAAAAATTATAGAAGTGGCTTTGGATAATGCCAATTTAGTCGATGAGTTTATTGCAAAGCCCTTGGATTTCGAAGGCGCAGAAATTCCTAACATTGCATTATCGTATGAAAGTGAAATCCCAATTAAAATAAGACTAAGTTATCTATCCCTTAGCAAAACAGAAGCTGACACAATTAAATCAATAGAAGAAGTTATGTGCGAATTTGGTAGAATTAAATCGATTGTTTTCCATAAAATAGATGGATTTATGACAACAAATGCAGATGTTTTTATGGCTACTTTAGATATTGCTCCACCAACAGAAATCCTTATAAACGACAATATGACACAAATAGATTATAATGGAAGTCCGATTAGGTGTCACTTCTGCAACAAAACAAATCATCTTATTAGGGATTGCAGAAAAAGACTAGCTTATATTGAGAGAGAAAAGAAAATTTACACAGAATATAAAGAGAAAAATAATAGAGAAGAAACGGAAATTGAAAAAGATGTATCGAAAGATCAAAATAGTACCGAATGTGAATCAGAATTCGAAACAATTTTAAGAGAAAAAGATGAGGACAAAGATGGAAAGAAGTCAGACAAAGATATAATGGAAGTTATTGAAAAGGAAAAACAAACTCCAGCTTCCTCAAATCAAGATTACAAACCAAGTAAAATAAAGATGCAAGATAAAGTGAAACTCGTAAATAAACCATCAAAACAACTCAAGAAATCTCAGAAAACAAAATCAGAACCTTATACAAAGATCAGAGAATAAAATAACAAGTTGATGGTCAATCTTAGACTGCCTAATAATGGAAAAAAAGATGAATTTAAAGATATGAAGCTGCTCAAAAAATCAACTCCTCAATTTGATATCAATAAAGATCAAACTAGTAATGATATTACGAGAAAATTATCTGGTATTATTCCAGAAATCCCTATTCCTATTTATGAATATGAAAATTAAATCGAATCATCTTTGCATTTGTACTATCAATGTTGGTGGTATAAAAGGAGAAGATAAATTCTCAAAAAGAATAAAATAGATCAATAATTTAGAAATCGACATGATTGTCCTTCAAGAGGGGGAAGTAAACGAAAAATACTATGAAGAAGAGGGTGAGAAAAAAATAAAAGTAAGAAATACTTATAAAATAATACTTAATGGGAAAACAGCGACAATATATAACGAAAAGAAACTGAATATAATTTCTATTAAATCATCGGAATGCACGAAAATTCAAATAATCAAATTTGAATATAAAGACCAAGATTACAGAACCAAATTTAATATGATAAATTGTTACTTCTCAGCAAAGAAAGATGAAAGAGTTGCATTTATTGACTCAGTATGGAGACACCATTTGAATTGGATAGATGGAAACGAAAATAACTTTATACTATGAGACTTTAACTTGATAGTGGATCCGTTAAAAGACAAAACACCACCTAATTTCAATCAAGCTATACCAATAGAAAGTATAAAATTTAGACTATCTATTTCTAGCAAAAAATTAAAGGATTTGGTAGGAAAAAGCAGACAAAATGTTACAATGAAAAGATTTGATTTATATAGAAAAACAACTAGTATAATAGATAGAATATATTGCTCCAAGTCGATTTTTAACTGTTGTGAATTCCTAGAAACAACTAGGGACAATGTGCTTAATTGTGATGGCCGATTTTATTTGTATCAGTAACTTAATTATTAATGTAGAAAGAAATTATCTGCTATCGTTAGAAATATATATTAAGTTTACAATATTTGTTTTTTATTTATTTAATTTATTTTTGGTGTGATCAATTTTTAAAGTTTTATGGCTAAACAGATTTCGGCAGGGATTTGAAGCAGACATGTAATGATTACAATTACTCGATCTGTCTAATAGAAAATTTATTTATAAATATAATCTTAAATTATCTGTTAATGGATTATAAAAATCAAATTTAAAATAAATAGATAGATAATCAGTTATAGTATGTGGAAATCTGCATGAATTTTCATAAAGAAGTGCGTAATTGTGAATATCTGCATTTTTTAATTGTGAAACATGTTTTTTTGATTTGAAATTTATAGTCGGTTAATATCAAGAATAAAATTTTGTAGATTATGTCATAATTATTATATATATAAAAGACGAGTAATATACAACGCATAATCCTTTAAAGCTGTGTTCTCCCCAAACTTTTTCATACAATAACCCATCTCTGATCTCTTTAGCTAATTAGAACCCACCGCCCGCAGATATGTATATTTTTTAAAAAGATTTTAAAGTTATTTTCAAGGATTTACTTTATAAAACTCAATTCGAAAAATATGAACGGCTTTGTTGAGTAAGAAATTTAAACATGGATAAAATTTATCAGAATGCAATTAAAGATTAATAGGTTTAATGAGATGGATGCACTTGAGATTCTAAAATCAAATCATCGATCTCTAGATCAATTTTAGTAATTTTTAATCTTAAGTCCCCACGATTAATGATATCTAATCTGTTTCTCTTCTTAGTCACAAGGTCTGTAATCACACTAAACCCTTGCTCAACTAAATACGAAGAAGTAAAAGGGATCAAATATTTTTTTACTTCAGACCAAAATTTTGGATAAAGAATAGATATTTGTTTTTGCAACAAAAACTGTTGATATCCTATAGTAAATTTAGGTGTCAATTCTTCATTATTAGTAAGATCGATTAATTCTTCTTCAAATTCTGTTTCTGTTGAACTAAGAGACAGGAATGGATTGATGATCCAGTTCGGTATACTCAATTGAAGAATGTCTTCGAATCTACTTACAAATTCATTAATTAAAGATCCGAGATGTGCACAATAAACAAATATATCAGATTCGTTCACTATTTTTTTTCGTGAAATCCAAAAGTTTTGGGAAGTGATTAAATTGTCTAGTCTCCAACCTTTGCTTAAATGCTCTGAGTTTAGATATAATTCCAGAAATTACTGATTTTGTTTTTATCAAAGTTAACTCATTTCTTTGTAATTGTAAATTGACTTCATTGAATTTGTAATATAAAGCAGAGAGATAAGCAACATCATTTCTTATTTTGATTAAATTGTCATATAATTCAGTATCTTTGTCTTTTAAAATAACAATACGGAATCATAGAGCTCATAAATTCGAGATAAACTGGTTCCTTTTGAAAGCCATCTAATTTCGGTATGTATAAGTAACTTAGAATATTGATTATCTTGCTTTTCACATAGTTGTTTGAAATTCTAATATTGAGGGTATTGCTTGCTATTTTGTTTATAGCCTTGATAAAAACTTTTAAGGAAGCATTTAATCTTGTGCTGAGTACTTTGTCAGCCAATTATTCTCTGTGTAATACGCAGTGAATTGCTATAACATTGGGAATGTATTGCTTCAAATACGCAATAAATCCTTGGTGACAACCAGTCATAGATTTTGCACCATCAGTTGCTACAGATAATATGTTACGAATCGGGATATCTTTTTCTATAAAGAAATTCTTGACTACATTAAATATGGATTCTCCTTTTGTGTCGGTAACAAACTCTTTAACAAATAACATCTCTTCATTTAATTTCTCATTTTCCATGTATCTAACGTATCCTAAAACCAAAGATTGCTTATTTGGCAAAACAGATTCATCAACTTACAAAGAAAATTGTGTTGTCTTTAATAAATTACACAATTTTCTTCTACTGTAGTTGCCATCTCATCAATACGACGTTGAACTGTATTATCACTTAATGAAATCTTATTAATAATGTCCTCTGAAGGCTGCTTTAATACTGTCTTTAAAACTTCTCTAATTTCTGGTACAATTAATTTTTCAGCAATTTTATGTGGTTTTCCTGATTTTGCTATCAATAGAGATATGTTGTACGAAGCTCTGAGGCCATCAGTATTCTGATTAGTGGTATTAGTAAACAAGTCGCGTACTGTTGGTTTCTTTAAATATTGTTCTTTAAGCGATTGAAAATAAGCTAAATTTTTTCCGAGTAACTCAGTGTGATCCTTTGTTATGTGAGCTGTTAATGGTTTTGTCTTCATAGATTCGTTAGATAACACCTTATTGCATATAAGACACATAGGAAATCTTTTGTCATGAGGACATTATATATATCCAATTTTTAAATAATCAATATTGTATCTTCTTCCTCCTTTCTTAGGTTCTGATATGACGTTTGACATAGCCAAAAAGAATAAAATTTAGACAAATTCTGCGCAAAAAGAATGAAATGAAAGTAAAAAAATAAGTTTATTATTTAATATTATATAGTTCTACATCAAGTCTAAGAATATATAAAAAGTAAATACCCTTTTTGTTTCAATTTTTAACACACAAAAATGGAAAATTGATCGATGTATTGAAACTCTGAGCATATATCTTCTTTTTGGAAGATCATAAAATATAAGACGTAAATATTTACGATCTTTTATAATGAAAGATGACCATTATTCTGAGGTTATTATTATTTTATAGTTTTGATTTATATAATATAATTTTTTTCAATTGAACACACCTCATTTAATTATTGATTTTCTTCATTTTTCCCACGAATATTTCAAAAACAATTTCCCCCATCTACGATTCTTTAAAACCCACCTGTGGATTGTACAACCCAGTTTGGGAAACACTGCTTTAAAGCATGTCTAGAAAAGTAAGTTTGATTCTACTAATTCGCCGTACTAACAGTTTTAATAGTTTTTACAATATTTGAAGTTGAATATATGTGGATCCAAAAATTAATATTTAACCTCTAGCACACGCCACACAGTCTGATATTTTGCATTCATCAATTTAAAAATTCTTTAAAATGGGCGAGTGATATAATTTATATGGAACTTTTATAAATAATATATAAATATTACAATAAATTTATCAGAGAAAAAATGGATTAAAATTGAATTAATTGGATGGGTGCGAATATAATAAAATGTGTGGATTTGTCGATCTATAAGTAATATTGATTTTTTAAATTTAAAAACAAAACAATAAATGGAGAATTTAAATCAAAATTACAAACAAATATTACCAGAAACCCATATCAGTAGAGTTTCTTGGACAGTCGAAAATATGAAGGATGCTTTATCCGCGGTTGAAAACGGAGATTCATTAAATAGCTCCGCCAAAAAATTTGGAATTCCTTTAACTACATTGACTCTAAAATATAAGGGTTGGAATGGTAGAGAAAAATCTCAAAATTTGCAAGGATGTGCTGGTAGGCCTACAACTTTGACGAGTATCCAAGAATCTTCTATATCAGAATTGCTAAAAACAATGAACAAGTGGGGGTTTGGATTAACTAAATACGAATTATTAGATTCAATTCAAGAGCTTATCAAGCTTGAAAATATACCAAATATATTTAAAGATGATCGACCTGGCGATAAATGGTTCAGAAGCTTTTGTATTCGAAATACTATTAGTTTAAAAAAGCCCGAAATATTGGAAAGTTCTAGGAATTGTCAATCTAAAGACCCATTTGTTGTCTACGACTTTTTTGACAAGCTCAAAAATCTGATTACAGAATTGAATTTATCTAATAAGCCAAGTTCTATCTATAATTGCGATGAGTCCGCCTTTAAGTCAGTTGAAATTAGTACAAAAACTGTCTCGGGAGTTTGTGAAGATTCTAAATGAATCTCGTTTGGAAACTGGCGTAAATCAACTACAGTGCTAGCATGTGTGAATTCCATTGGTGAGAAGATGGCACCTTTGATATTAAATAAAGGAAATACATCTGGAGCACGTTTTTTGGTAATGAATCATTTCTCGGGACTAGTTATGCTGTATCTGAAAAAGGCTGGATGACAAAATCGGTTTTCTATAGTTGGTTTAAGGACCACTTTTTACCGAATGTTAAGCAGAGACCAACAATTTTGATATATGACGGGCACCTATCACATGTGGGGATTGATTTTGTAAAAGTTGCAATCGAATCTCAAGTATCTATTTTTAAAATCCCACCCCATACATCGCATTTACTTCAGCCACTTGACTTTTCTGTCTTTCGTAGTGTCAAGACTAAATGGGATTATGAATTAAGTGAATGATCCCGACATAATCCTAGAAAACTATTGCCGAAGTCAGAATTTTCTAATGTATTTGGAAAAATCTGAGAAAATTTAAACCCTGTAGTGATTATAAATGGATTTACTAAGACTGGGGTATATGACAGTTCTTTAAGTTTTCCTGTAAACAGAAATAAGATATCAAAAAGTAGATTTGATCTAGAAAAACTACTTGGATATGAGCAATTGTTCCCCAACATTTTGGCACAAAAAATAATTTGGAAAAGTGTAATTCTCATAATGATTATATTACTAAATTTGAGAATATTCTGTTGAAAACAATAGCACCATCTACTAAATTTGTAGCAAAAAAGAAGAAAAGAATCGATGTTGCTGAAATCATTGCTACTGAACGATTTTTGAATAAACTCCAGGAAAACGAATTAAATCCGAAACCTCTTAAAAAGTCCACTAAAATAGCTAAAACAGGACAGGAAAATATGATATAATCAGATAATAAATTTTGTGTTTTGCTTTATTGCTTTAATATTCCTTTTTAATAATAAAATTATAAATATCACAATTAGGAAATCAATATTACAAATGTGGCAAAAGTGTAGCTTTTTAAGGTAAAAGACATAACGTTTTTATAAGCTTATTGATTTTATATCAATTAAATACTGTAGATTATCGTCAAAATAAATATATTATAAACTTATTATAAATTTACATTTTGTATTATTTGTTTAGTTTAAGTGAGCTAATGCAATTTCAGATCACAATTAAGCATATTCACCATACTTTCCCATTTTCCGACCACAAAATGGTATGAGCTATCTTTAAATTCTACGAAAAATCTGACACGAATCACTCAAATTGGTACATAATTTTTGTCTCTGCTAGATAAACCACACATCAACAAAATATATTGAAGACAAATTATCTGATCTAATATGGAATTCAGAGGGTAATATCCAAGTTAAGTGGGTCAACTTCATGATCACCTGAAAAGTAAGTTGCGAAAAGAAGGGAAGAAGATCAAAAATAAAATATCACAACATCTACAGTCTCTAAAAACTCAACAAAGTTCATTAATTGAAGGAAACAGAAGATGTATCAATATGGAATCGGAAATTAAACAAACTCTAGAAACCGAGATTAATAAAAAGTATGAAACCATGAGGATTCTTAGTAGGTCAAAATTCGTAGAGACTTTCGAACGCAGCAATAGATATTTTTATAAAATGATCTACGCAAAATCTCAATCAAGTTACATTGAAACTTTAAGGGATGAGTATGGAGCAGAATAATCGAGTTGTAAAGAAAAAGAGAGAATTATAAGATCTCATTTTAACTCTATTTTTAGGTCTAACTGCTTTGAAAAAATTAATGAAGATGTATTAAATTATTACGATGTAGATCAGGATATTAGAAGCTAAATCAACGTCCATTAAATCGAGATATAAGTAAACATGGGACTATACAAGCTCTAAAATCAGTAAACCTGGAAAATTCCCCTGACCCTGATGGTATTACTTAAGGATTTTATAAAAAATGCCAGCAAATGATAGCAATTATATTTGAAATACTTTATGCAGATATTATAAAGTCGAATAAAATAATAAAGTACCTAAAAGAAGCAAATGCTATTATTCTATATAAGGGCGGAGATAGACCTGTGATTAAAAAGTGGAGTACTATATCTCTATTGAATTGTGATCTTAAAATTATGTGTAAAATTTATTCTATTAGAATGCGACCAATAATGACAAAAATCATTTATTCCTCTCAATATGGATTTATGAAAAGAAAAAATATCATAAATAATATAATTTCTCTTCACACGATACTTGGAAATGATAATAAAGACGCTGGATATGCAGTACTATTAGACATAGAGAAGGCTTTTGACAAATTATCATGATCCTGGCTGAATAAAATGAGTGTAAAAGCAGGCCTTGGAAATTATCTGAAGTTCTTGCACTCATACTATGCTAATTCATATATCAAGATAAAAATACCAGGACTAGATCCTATAAAAGTCAATATACTCAATGGCGTTAAGCAAGGATGCAACCTATCTCCTCTGGTCTTTAACATCTGCATGGAAGCTTTTATAAGACATTGTAAAGGAAAACTGACTGGATTCATTCAAAACAATATATCACTAACTTCATTGAGCTTTGCGGATGATACAGTCATTTTTTCAAGATTATTAGAAGAATGAAACAAGCTTTTAAATATCAAGGTTATTTTTACTAAAATCTCAGGACTCTCTTTTAACTTATATAAGACTAAAATAGTCAAAATAAGTGAAGTGGAAGATGTACCAAACATGGAAACAATTAAGGACAACGAAAATTTTAGGCATCTTGGTATAATATTCAACAATAAAGGCATAGACGTATGGAAATACGAAAAAAAATTGACTGAAAGTTTAGCAAATATATTATCTAAATTAGAAAGAAGAAGTCTCTCTATTAAAGGAAAATTTATAGTCATAAATACAATGATATACTCTAATATTTACTACAAGGCCCAAGCTTTATCAAAATCTCAATGAAATGCCTCAAAGTAACATCGAATATAGGATAAGTTTGATAGAAATGTATAAGGACTATAAAAAATCTGGTTTTGGGCTTATTCCGATAAAAGGACAATGTGAAGGCTTGTACTTCAAAAACATGGTCGAAATATTTAAATCCGAACAATACTGGAGTCATCAAGGTAGAAAGGAACTTAGTAGACTACTAGGTGTTAAAATATTCGATAAATATGAACCTTTGAAATCTCTTATGCTAAAAAAAATTAAAATTAAAAAAGAACCACCAGATAAATATAGTCTCAGAGATCTATTGGTAATCTGGAAGAAGATGGAAGGAAGGGTCGAAATTGAAGAAACACCAACACGGATATATCGAATCAGACTGAAAAACAATGAAGACTTATTAGATTATACCACAGCCTCAGGAAGAGAAATATTGTGTGAAAAATATTCCAAATGCGATCTGGAATACAAGACCAGAATTACAGAACTAAACTAAATTTTGGATGATTCATAATACAACAGCCCTAATTTATGGATGAGATACAAGGAAATCCAACCAAAGATAATTTCCTTTATATGGAAACTAGCATAGAATAAAATATTCTCGTATAATCGAACGAAACACTATAAAAAATATGAGAAAACAGTGTGCGCCAGATGTCGCTCAGCTCCAGACACATATAAACACAGATATTAAGAATGCGGTATAATCCAAAAAACCTAGGATGTCTGTAAAAAGTTCTTCCTGAATGTTAATCTGGAGCCTAATATTAAAACGAGAAGAAAAGTAAACGCTGTGGTATTCCAAACTATTCTATGAGAAATCCACAAGGAATATTTCAAAATAGTGTATGAAAATTCGAAAAAAAGTATCAGAAAAACTGTCTCAACGATAAGAATCCAAATCAACAAACAATTGAGAAAAGTAAAAGGAATGTCTTCTACAAACTCTTACAACTCCATAAAGACCTCTAGTCTAGACTAGAAACACTAGGGACACAGTTCTGGGATAATTAATAAAGAATTAGTTGAATCAGTTGGAAATAGTGCAAATAAACTAAACACAGACAAGAATTTAGTTACTAAACTTAAGAGAGGCTACAATGTGGTTGAAGATAGCCGAGTAGACGATACAAGTGATGTCTCGAAAAAAGAAAATGTAATAGATAAAATTAAAGAATTGATGGCCAAAACTAGAACATGGTCTTGCCTCGAACTTTCAATGCGGGTGAATTGTAGTAAAACAACAGTATTTCGATATTTAACAGAGGATTTACAAATGAAAAAAGTATTAAGTAAATGGGCACCTCATCTTCTCACGGATGAACAAAGAGAGCATAGAGTGTTAGCATGTAAAAACAATATGCAACTCTTATAGAGACAAAATAACTTGATTAATCGAACTTTGGCAATAGATGAAACTTGGGTGTCTTTATACATGCAACCCCAACGTGACCAGATTTGATCTTGGAGAAATAAGAATGAAGACCCACCTGAATTTATACTTCAATCTAAATATGAAAGAAAGAGAATGGTAATACTAGCAATGGCTTTTCAAGGTGTTGCTTATTGGAAGCTCTGTGCCCCTAAAGAGACAGTAATTGCAGAAGTCTATAAAAACTTCCTAATCGAATTATTAGAAAAATTGTTACCTCATTAGAATTCAAGGTGCAGTTAATATTACATGATAATGCTAGGGCACATAAATCAAATCTTATAAAGCAGTATTTTATTGATAAAAATATCCGGGTTTGCGATCATCCTCCCTATAGCCCCGATATTAGACCACCTGATTTCAATTGTTTTGGGCAATTAAAGAGAAAGTTAAAGGAAAATATTTATGATGATTGGCATGAACTAGAAGTTCAGCTAGAAAGTGCAATTCAGGAGCTTAATGCTAAAGGTTTTATGAATGGTATCCAGAAGTTACCCGAAAGATGGAGAAGTGTAATAGATGCAGAAGGTTCGTATCTATAAACATACTAATTTTTAAATTTATATCTTTTATAGTAAATTTTTTATTTAATTTTTTTCGAGTGTCTCTTTGCTCCGAACGCCTTAATATAAGCGGAATTACTGCGACTTAACTTGAAAGCTTTCTGATAGGGATGCTCATGGCTGCGGCTACAGCTAACCACAGAAAAACGTGCTTAGTCATGGCTAGCCGTGACTATTTAAAATTTTAGTCCTCTGGCTATGATTAACACGTGTTTAGCCATTGGTACCTAGCTGAAATTCGTAACTATACCTTTTCCAATTTTTATTCACACAAATGAAAATAGATTTCAAATAAAAGAAAATAGAAATCAAACATTTGATAATAAGTTAAATATATTTTTCACTAATGAAAAACGACTTTGAATAAATTTAAAGTATAGTCGCGAATTAGCCGACTGTTTTACATAGAATGAAAATCCGATCAAACAATTTATTTAATTTCAATATATAATTATGTAATAATAGTATTAAAAATTAGTTAGTTTAAATTATAATGAAGGTTTGTATAAATTTTTTAGTGCTCAATTATCCCAGTTTAATAGATTTTATAAAAATATTTGCCGAGATTATTTTAAAATTAGATCGAATATCATCAAATAAAAAGGAGAGCTGTACTAAATAGTTTCTCATCTATATGGTACAAAATTTTTGAAGCCTTGGTTATAATTCTTTCATATTAGTGCATCATAGTGAAAATAGGTTGAGGAAGCAACTGAAATGTAAAGAAATATAGCTAAGAGATATTTTAAGGATATTAAATACATGAATTTATTTCCATTCTTACTATTTTATGCATTCAAGAAACTAAAATTCCTCGACCAATTAGAATATAATTATTTAAGAAAATTTTGTTCCATTTGTCCCATATGGGACAATATTTTTGAAACATAATTATATTCTAATTGGTCGAGGAATTAGAATATAATTATGTTTCAAAAATATTGTGCCATATTACTAAAATCGAGAATTTGTGTGTGTAACCCTCAATAACACTAAGAGGATTAAAGATAATAACATAAAATGTATACCAAAAGATAGAGAATTTTCTAGAGAGTGTCTTGGGCTATATTAGATTTTAAAAGCTTTTCTTCTACAGTAAATAACGTTTTAGTAAATTTGATCACGTGTCATTTTTATTCTTAATTTATTTCAACCAAAACACTTATAGAATTTGAAATATGGGACAAAATTTTTGAAACATAATTCTATTCTAATTAGTCGAGGAATTTTAATTTGGGACAAAATTTTTGAAGCCTCGGTTATAATTCTAGAATATTAGTGATCATAGTGAAAATAGGTTGAGGAAGCAATTAAAATGGTAAGAAATATAGCTAAGAGATATTTTATGGATAATAAATACATGAATTTATTTTCATTCTTACTATTTTATTCATTCAAGAAACTAAAATTCCTCGACTAATTAGAATAGAATTATGTTTCAAAAATTTTGTCCCATTTCTTGAATGCATAAAATAGTAAGAATGAAAATAAATTTAAGTATTTACTATCCATAAAATATAGCTAAGAGATATTTTATGGATAGTAAATACTTAAATTTATTTTCATTCTTACTATTTTATTCATTCAAGAAACTAAAATTTCTCGACCAATTAGAATAGAATTATGTTTCAAAAATTTTGTCCCATATGAAAGAATTATAACTAAGGCTTCAAAAATTTTGTCCAATATGAAGAAAAAATTTTTCATAAAAAAAAACATTTAAACTTAATTTATGAGAAAAGAATTCAAGTATCTTAAAAAACAATTTAATATTGTTAGAGACAATTAAAAGAAGACATCAATAAGTTTTTTAATTTTTATATATATTTGGTAAATCTTTAAATTTTCAATCTTAAACAATTAGATTATAATAAAAGATAAAGAGTAAATTGCATATACAAATTTCAGAGTTTGCATCGACAGACATATTTATTAAAAATTACATTTACAAATGGATTTCATAAAATAAATTGCATCAGCAAATGAATTTATGAAAAAATTTGCAAGTACATACGTTTTATTATATTTATTGATCTAGAAGACATACAGAGAATATAGATGCACTAATACAATTATATACTTCATAAGCATATGAATGTATAAAAGTATACGTAATTAAGTAATGTATTCAAACCTAATTCTTCTTTAGAACTTTTCAATTAGAATACATACTAAGGAAGAAGGAAAGCTTAATAGGATTAATAAAAAGCTTATCCTAATCAGACTTGATACTTGTATACATCTGGTATTTTTAATTACTTAAATTTATAGATATAAATTATAAAGATAAAGATGACAGATAGGAAATTGTCGAACAGATTAAAAAGTTAAAAGGGTGATTCAAGTTGGTTGATTATTTTGTATAGATATTCCATAACATCAAAATTTCTTGAATAATAATAAATGTATTCTTTCATGACTCTTTTAAATAGGATTAAATAAAGATGAAAATAAATAAATTTAATGAATAACTGCAGTATTCGGATATCCTTTTCTGTAGTGACCTAACTGAAGGCATTTAGAGCACTTTCTTTGGTTTTTTGTTATAGGAAGCTCGCCTTGTGATCTTAGTCTTTTTGGTGTTTTTTTCCTTCCTGGTCTTGGTTTTTCTAAAGCGGCAATGTTATTAGTTTCAATACTGAGTGTAGACAGGTCTACTAAATTAACATATCTTTTATATGCCATTTCTATGTTGTCTAAACGATAAACGGAATCGATGTGTGAAAATGGATCTTGACCTCTCAAACCTAAAACACCACATAAATGAGAACAAGGGATTCCAAATTGATCGCTATAAGAGCAACTGCAATTCCAATCAAAAATACTCACTATTCTGGTCAAAGAATCTTGAGAAGTAACATAATATTGTTTACCATTTGATGCTAAAATTATTTTATGTTTTGGATAAATTTATATGGTTTTTTACCCTTTTTACAATAAATTCGGGAAAGTTAGCTTGTTCTCGCTCATTATGTTCAGCTCTGTTAACTTCTTTGATTATTTTGGTTCTGCCTTTAGATATCATGGTATCTATTAAGAATGATGGCCATGAAGTAGTTGTAATGGGTTTAACGTTCTGTAATGACTAATAATATTATTGAAAGACTCGGAATAATTTTTTGATATAACTCCAAGCGTTCTTTTTTTCACAGCATAATGACCAATTTTCATAAGAAAATCATACATTATCGTCTCTTCATCTTTACTTTTAGCCATCTGGATCTCAAAATCGGCATGATTTAATTCTTTTGCTAAATTATACAGCTCTGGTTTCGGGTTGACACCTTTTGATCTAAACATAAAGCTAAGAATACCTTATGTTTCGTTCTAAATGAACCGTGCAGCAAACATGAATTGCATTAGGCAAAACGGTCTTCCTTGCAGTAAGAAGCCCGGATTTTCTGTCAGACATTATCCTAAGTTCATTTCCAAGAGAGGTAAGACCTAAATGTTCCGTTAAATTTCGAAGAAAATAAACCCAAGTTTCCTCTTCCTCAGTTGGTACCAGTCCATAAGCAATTGGAAATATTTGTCCCATTGAATCGGATGCCAGAGCAGTTAGCAAAACTCCTTTATAATCACCAGTTGTATGACACCCATCAAGAAACAATATTTTTTCGTTATGTTCCATAAATACAAATCCCGAATTGTATGCAACAAAACAATTATTGAATATATTCTCATTATAATCAAAATCCACAGTACAGTTATCATTGTTATTTTAAGTCCAACTCAAATAACTTAACATCCCAAAATTTATTTTCTCTGAAGAAAGAAAAGAATCCTTTTTCAAACTTTTAACCAATCTTCTGACTTTATGATACCCCAATTGGATGCCAAAAACATTCTTCGAATAATTTACCAAATCCATAGGCTTATAATTAGACGAGCTTTTAATCATATTTTCTGTACTTTCTTTTACCCAAGATGATGATACTTTAAGCTCTCCATCTAAGCAGTCGTGCTCTATAAACTGTGTAATTCTAAATTCAGTTTGCATCCTTTTTCTTCTAAATCCTACTTTGAATGGACATTGTTCATAAGTACAATTCAAATAAATCGAATAATCATCGGAAATTTTAATGTGAAATGTCTTTTCTTGTTGAATATGATATTTTATTAAACAATCTTTTATATTCTGTATATTATTATAGGTTTTTCCTTTGTATATCTCTTCAATCTTCGTTAGATTAACCATAAGAAAATTCGATTACGTATAAATTGCACTGAAATCTTACTTAATGATGTAATGTAATTTAATAAGATACACTGTGGATTAAAGAAATTATTATCAATACACAACTAATCAAATTGGATGTGAACTGTTGCGTTAAAATATCACTGACGGGATCAAAATACTGATAATATTATATAATAGATAAATTTTAATAACGCATGTAAACAAATTAATAAAAATAACTGGTGTAAATTGCATAAGCCACTTGTTTCGATAATAAATATGTTCCAAATAAATGTTTTATTTGAATATGTAAATAGAATTTGTAGGACAAAAAGAAAATAATGATAGATCAACTGTTATTATTTAGTACATTTATACACATTCTACTTTAATATATATCCCTATTTAAATAAAATTATGAAAAAATTACATATAAATAATCAACCAAATTGAATCACCCTTTTAACTTTTTAATCTGTTCGACAATTTCCTATCTGTCATCTTTATCTTTATAATTTATATCTATAAATTTAAGTAATTAAAAATATCAGATGTATACAAGTATCAAGTCTGATTAGGATAAGCTTTTTATTAATCCTATTAAGCTTTCCTTCTTCCTTAGTATGTATTCTAATTGAAAAGTTCTAAAGAAGAATTAGGTTTGAATACATTACTTAATTACGTATACTTTTATACATTCATATGCTTATGAAGTATATAATTGTATTAGTGCATCTATATTCTCTGTATGTCTTCTAGATCAATAAATATAATAAAACGTATGTACTTGCAAATTTTTTCATAAATTCATTTGCTGATGCAATTTATTTTATGAAATCCATTTGTAAATGTAATTTTTAATAAATATGTCTGTCGATGCAAACTCTGAAATTTGTATATGCAATTTACTCAAAGATAAATTATAGATGGCACTTTATTTTCGTTCAGAGTAGTCCATTTATTAAATAATTGGTTGAATTAAGAAGAGAATCAAAAAGGATTACTCTGAACGAAAATAAAGTGCCATTATAATCATCAATGATAATTATGTTTAGAAATACAATTTAAGAATCTATACAAATTATTAAACTTTACTAATCTAATTAAGATTTATATATTTTTAATTAGAAGATTTTAGTGTTCTTTATATAAATTTTTAATTAATAAATATGGCACTTTATTTTCGTTCAGAGTAGTCCTTTTTGATTCTCTTCTTAATTCAACCAACTTTTTAATGATTCTAGATTATTGATCAACCAATTATTTAATAAGTAAAATGGGGACTACTCTGAACGAAAATAAAGTGCCATATAGATTATCTAATGAATATAACATTGAAATTATAATCATGAGATCTTGAATTAAATATTATTTTACATTCTTATTCAAAAAAAATAACATTATTTTTACAAAAAATAGTTTGTGTTAAACTATATAATAATAATTCATATTATAAAGGTAGAATGATTTTTATAGGAGTTTGAGATATTGAATTTTTCAATATATAAGCTAAAAATACTATTATAACTTAATTTATTATAAAAGATTGTCAATCATTAAATTTATACGAAATAATTATTAATATTATCTTGTATTTTCTCCATAACGTATTTTTCACCCAGTTCGAAAGAATGGGCTTATAGACTTGTTATAACTAATAGCGTCGATTCTATTCAAAAGATTTGAACTTTAAAATTATAAATATTTGTTTGGATATTTGACTGCTTTTTTAAACGATTTCGCTTCCTTATCATAAACTGGGATAATTGAGCACTAAAAAATTTATACAAACCTTCATTATAATTTAAACTAATTTTTAATACTATTAGTACATAATTATATATTAAAATGTAAATAAATTGTTTGATCGGATTTTCATTCTATATAAAACGCTCGGCTCATTATGACTAACACTTGTTTAGTCACGGCTAGCTTTTTAGCGATTTAGCTGCAGCTAGCCATAAATAGCCGCAGCAGCAAACACCTCTACTTTCTGGTAACTTAGCGGGAAACAATTGAGGACTCAATTTTCAACTGACGCGTACAAAATTCTTTTTTTAGAATGGGAAACCAACTATCCTTATCCATCGATGAAGTATCCAAACAAACACAATGTAAATCTCTTAATCACTAAATCCTGGATATAGTTACACCAGAAGAACTGACTTCTTTATACAAGAGATTCTGTAAATTAGACAAGGACAATTCGGGCGGATTAGATAAAGAAGAGTTCCTCGCTATCCCACAAATCGCTTCAAATCCATTAGCTGAAAGGTTGATCAATATATTCGATGAGGATGGCGATGGCATAGTCGATTTTATGGAATTTATTAACTGTTTAACAATAGTTAGCTCTAATGGTAACGATTTGGACAAATTGAAATGTAACAATTCCATCTTTTTATGATTCTTTGTAGTTATATTTGGCGTGTACGATATGGACAGAGATGGCTATATCTGTAATTCGGAATTGTTTATGGTGTTGAAGCAGATGGTCGGCACCAACCTGAAGGAGGAACAATTGCAACAAATAGTTGATAAAACCATTTGCGAAATAGATAAAGATAAAGATGGTAAAATCTCGTTTGAAGAGTTTGCTAATCATATTAAACAGCTTAATATTGATACAAAGATCACCTTGGAGTTGTTTGATTAAATTCTTTATGTTTCCTTTACTATTACGCCGTTTCATGCAAAGAGGTAAAGGAAAAAATTTATTATGAGATATAAAAAGATGAAACTTATATATATGAACCTTCTACCTTTATTACATCGCTCCATCTTTCAGCTAGCTGCTGAATATCATTCATATGACCCTTTATATTAAGTTCCTGGATAATAATCTCTAGTTGTAACTCCAACTCTTCCCAATTGTCATAAACATTTTCTCTTAACTTCCTATTTAATTTACCAAAACAATTAAAATCAGGTGGACCTATATCTGGACTATATGGAGGATGATACCAAGTACGGATTTTGTTATCATCAAAAAAATACATTAAAAGCTTTGATTTGTGAGGTCTTGCATTATCCTGTAAAACCATAGGATACTTGAATTTCTTATCAGGTAGTCATTTTAGTAAAACTTCATTAATAAAGCCTATATAGACTTCTGGAGTTACCTTCTCTTTATGTGCACAAAGCTTCCAATAAGCAACACCATTATAATCCATTGCTACTATAAGCATTCTTTTTCTCTGATAGTTTGATTGTGCTACAATTCGTGGTGGGATTTCGTCCTTAGTTCTCCAAAATCGAGACTGGTCACGCTGAGGTTGCATATATAAAGTAAGCCAAGTTTCATCATAGCCAATGTTCTGTTTATTAGGGTTTTTTGTTTTGATAACTGCTCCAAATTATATCTACATGCTAATACTCTAGTTCTCTTTGTTCCTGTGTGAGAAAATGTGGAACCCATTTGCTCAATAATTTTTTCATTTGTAAATCTTCTGTTAAATACAGATAAACAGTAGCTTTGCTACAATTTACTAACATGAAAAGTTCAAGGCACTACCAGGCTCTACTTTGAGCAAGCTATTCTTTAACTTTCTCAATTGTATTTTCTTTTATTAAATGATTACTTGTATCACCTCCTCTAGTGTCTTCAACGCAATTTTGGCCCTTATTAAACTTAGAAACCATATTTTTCACTGTATTATATTTATAGGCCTTTTCTACTATCGTTTTAACCAATTATTTGTGTATTATTCCCGAACTGTGGCCTAGAATTACTCCAAATTTGATAAAATCACGTTCTTTATTTTAATTTTTGTAAGTTACCCATTATAGTAATTTAAACAAAGATGCTTTAAAAATAAAGCTCAATTTATAGAAAATCTTATATATAAATCTTGGCACTAGATATCAATTTGCATATTTATTATTAATTAAAATTCGCTTACCTTTTTGCGTAAAACGGCGTAATATAAATTGTACTCATCTATGGTCATTTTCATGAACTTTTATTCAAGTTGGAAAAACAACCTCGGCAATCTAAAATATGAACGCTCAACTAAAGCACCAATAGAAAGATTCCAACTTTGTCTATTAAACGCAAGCTTGTTAGGCTTTATCATAGGAGCTCATAAAGGTGGAAAAGAAATGCTTTATCAATATCGAGCCGAAAATCTCCATTTGAGACCCAAAACTATCAAACAGTGGTATTTCTATCATAAGAAACGCAATTATTTGGTTATGTTTAAAGCCATCACCAATGGCTTTAAGACATCAGTAAGATTGAGTACGTTGGTTTTGCTTTATCAGAATTTGGAATATACTTTTGATTTAGTTCAACAGAAAACTAATCCATCATCTTCTATTATGGCTGGTATATTAAGTGCTACTATCTATTCTACAACTAGTAATTTCCTATTTTGATGGATTTTTGTTTAGAAAGGTTGTCTTATTTCTCTAGTTTCTATGCCATCTTGATTGGCACTAGTTTGTCAGCTTTAGGCGGCTTCTCTCAGAAATATTTTACAGATAAAAGAAAACAAGCAATTTTAAACTAATTATTGTTTTTATCTTCCAAATTTACTAAAAAGAGTACAAACCTTTAAAATTTTGTTTAGATATAAAATTGGTACGTAAATTAAGATTTAATATGAACGATCTATTTATTCTACGTCTCTTGCTTTAGATTTAGGTTTTGATCTTGTATCATCAGATTCAGTTCTAGAATCTGATTCCGAAGCTAAATCCCTAGAACTCTTTTTAGTATTACCACTTTCGACCTCAGCTTTATTCTCAAATTCTTTATCAGTTTTTTTTCTTGATTCTTTCTCAGGTTTCTTTTCAGGTGGCTCTTCTTTATCTACCTTTTTATCTTTTTTTGTTATCAAATCTCTTGACGTTTTTTCATCATCTTTAGCTTTAGATTCATCCTCTTTAGTTGGTTTTGAATCATTAGAAGATTTAGTTTGTTTCGATGATTTAGAGTCATTAGAAGATTTCTCCTCATTTTTAGAAAGCTTTTCTTCATCCTTTTCTTTAACAGGAACAGTTTCTTTCTCAGGTCTAGTAGAACTAGTTCTATTGAATTCTTTATCGTCGTGTTCCACTCTCGTGCTATTACTATTCGATTCTTTAAGTTTTTTAGCACGATTTTCTTCTACTGAAGGAGAACCAGCAGCTTCAACCAAATTACTTAATGCATATTCGATATCATAAAACCCAATCACTACATTGTTATCTAATATATTGGTTATTAAAGTATTGATGTTCACTAATTTCAGATCTTTATAAATGCGATCTGCGTCTTCTTTCCTACTTGCTAATTCGTATAATATGGCATATAATTGCTTTTGCTTGTCTTTTTCACTTCTTAAAATTTTTATTAATTCGGTTCTTATTTTTTGGCCTTCCCCTGTTACACCTTCAGACTTCTTTGTTGTAGCTTTGGAATCTTGAGCTGGAATTTCCTCTTCTCTTCTAATGAGAAAACTAGTTGTTAATTGGAAGATTAGTAATAGTAATCTATAATTCATATTTTGAAATTGTTTTTCCTGGTTCTCTTTTATTTATACAGAAGGGTCAATTCATTTCCCCATTTCATTTCAATTTTCCAAAACTTTTCAACCAAATTTGTACCAGTTTTCAAAATTGGTTATTATGCTAGTGTGCTGCTTGATTAAAGGGAAGAAAAAACATGATTTAATTAGAATAGTACAAGAAACCATTAATCATATAATTTTATAACTTTCCCTAATAATAATTCTAAGAGGTTCTTGCTAAAACTGTTTCATATTATAATTTTATAATAAATCATATTTTGAGCTTAAGATTCTATTTCTAATATGGCACAAAATTTTTGAAGCCTCGGTTATAATTCTAGAATATTAATGCATCACAGTGAAAATAGGTTGAGGAAGCAACTAAAATAGCAAGAATTATAACTAACAGATATTTTATGGATAGTAAATACATAAATTTATTTTCATTCTTACAATTTTATTCATTCAAGAAACTAAAATTCCTCGACCAATTAGAATATAATTATGTTTCAAAAATTTTGTCCCATATGGGACAAAATTTTTGAAGCCTCGGTTATAATTCTAGAATATTAGTGATCATAGTGAAAATAAGTTGAGGAAGCAACTAAAATGCCAAGAAATATAGCTAAGAGATATTTTATGGATAGTAAATACTTAAATTTATTTTCATTCTTACTATTTTATGCATTCAAGAAACTAAAAGTTCTCGACCAATTAGAATATAATTATGTTTCGAAAATATTATGCCATATTTTTGAAACATAATTCTATTTTAATTGGTAGAGAAATTTGAATGCATAAAATAGTAAATAAATTTACTATCCATAAAATGTCTCTTAGCTATATTTCTTGCCATTTTAGTTGCTTTCTCAACCTATTTTTACTATGATGCACTAATATGGCTCTTTATTCCCTTTTTGCTTAATTCAACCAAATTTTTAATGGATCTAGATTATTCTCATTCTTAAGCAACCAATTATTGGACTATTCTGAACGAAAATAAACTCCCATATACTAGAATTATGCTTCAAAAATTTTGTGCCATATGGGACAAAATTTTTGAAGCCTCGGTTATAATTCTAGAATATTAGTGCATCATAGTGAAAATAGGTTGAGGAAGCAACTAAAATGGCAAGAAATATAGCTAAGAGATATTTTATGGATAGTAAAGTTGATAAATACATAAATTTATTTTCATTCTTACTATTTTATTCATTCAAGAAACTAAAATTCCTCGACCAATTAGAATAGAATTATGTTTCAAAAATTTTGTTCCATATGGCACAAAATTTTTGAAGAAATCTTAATATTTTGGTTGAAATAAAAAATATATGTATTATTTGGTTGATAAATAAGTATAAGTTATATTTATTTATCAACCAAAGCAGGTTTTTATGTAATTATTGAAATTTTTCAACCAAAATAATAATGTTCTTTCGAGAATTATACTGAATTCTTCAACCAAAATGATTGGTTTCTTTCAAAAATTTTGTCCCATATGGGACAAAATTTTCTTACATAATTCTATTCTAATTAGTCGAGGAATTTTAGTTTCTTGAATGCATAAAATAGTAAGAATGAAAATAAACTTATGTATTTATCAACTTTACTATCCATAAAATATTTCTTAGCTATATTCCTTGCCATTTTAGTTGCTTCCTCAACCTATTTTCACTATGATCACTAATATTCTAGAATTATAACCAAGGCTTCAAAAATTTTGTCCCATATAAGTAAATCGTTTTTATTATAATTAATGTCACTGGTATTTTTATTCTTTAATCCTTCAATCATATAAAGTTTGTCACCTGGCATTCAAATCATTACAAAAGGTGCATGTTTGAAAGAAAATAAGCTAAATATCAGTATCTTTTTATTATAATATTACCATTACAGTAATTTTTCCATTTATGAGAATATCAGTTAACTTTTACAATTTGAAAATCTTGCATAATTTTTACTTATTTGGGCACAATTTTACACCATGATCAATTAGAGTTCTTCCACTTTTATTTTTAAATAAAAACAAGTTACTATAAACTTTGTGAACAATCTTAATGTATACAATTCCATTCTTTTTTATCATCAAGATGAATTAATCAAAAAAACTTTATAATAATGTGATTTTGGATCAAAAACAAACAAATAAATTTAGAAAACAAATAGTTCAATGATTACCATTATGTTTAGAATTCTTAGTTTGATTCCTAGTAGCTTTTTTAACGCCTTTCTTATCATTCGATTTTTCTTCTATAACTTTACTAGCTTCTTTCATAGTTTTATCTGTCTTATTTAAACACTTCCCATCTTTCATATGGTTTGGTCAGCTAGTTGGTTCATTGGAAGCTTTCATTTTGTTCATAGATTTGGTTGTAGCCTTATCTATAAAATCTTTGCATAATTTTCGTTGTACGCTCAGTTGTCTAAAGCAGATTTTTCTTTGTATTCTTAACATTTTGACTTTAGGCTAAAGATGTTTTATTTGAAACGCACTAATTGGATGAATTCCTTGGCATCGACTTACTTTCCGGTCTTATATTCCTTTTACATCAGATAGAAACAACGTTTATTAATTAGAGGCGTAATTCAATAAATGAGAACTTTGGTCTTGCTTTCATTAAATAATGTGTATACTAGGTCGTTTCACTTGCACCTGCCGCAGTTTGATCAATAATTACGAAATAACTACATTAATTAATACGAAGCTCCTTAGATTTTCATAAGGCTTGGTTATATAAAAGTCATATGATGTAAACATTTTCTTTTTTTATTCAGCCATGGAGAGTCAAAAAACAATTTCTTCAATAAGTGATCAAGAGCAGCGAGTTTTTATCAAATTTGGCGTAATTGAAGGACTTACTGCTGCACAAATCCATCGACGTCTGAAGAAACTTTTAGGGCCAAGGGCATATAGTCAAAGAAGCGTAAGAGACTGGGTGGGAGATTTCAAGTCTGGAAGATATGAAGTAAAAAGCCAACATGGAGGGGGTCATCAAACAAGCGCTAGAACTTTAGAACTGATTGACCAAGTGAAACAAGCTCTAGATGATAATAGACATCAGTCAACACAGATGCTAGCTGACCGTTTAGATTCAAACAAATCTACAGCTTGGCGTATTTTAACGCAAGATCTTGGATTAGTTAAAAAATTGCAAATTGGGTTCCTCATTTTTTGACTGAAGAACAGAAGTTAGCTCGAATTGATTCAGCCCAAAAAAATTCAAATCGTCTCGCTTGTCATCCAAGAATCTTGCATTCTATCATAGCCATTGATGAAAGTTGGGTTGCTAAGTATACTCCACCAACACGAACACAGACAATGGCATGGGTACAACCAGGTACTTTGGAAGGAAATCTATTATGCGACAGGGTTACTAAGAGCAAAATCTTATTAGTTATCGGAATGGACTTTGATGGTGTTAAGTTTCGGGAGACTATGGAGCAAAATCAAATCATGAACGGACAGCGTTATCATGACTTTCTAAAAAGAAATGTGACCAAATGGGCTCCTGATAATATGATAGGAAGACCTATAGTTCTTCATGATAATACCGCTCCACATCGGCATCAACTGGTTCAGCAGTTAGTTCAAGAAAAAAATGGTCTAGGTTACAACATAGTCCATATTCACCAGATAGGAGTCCACCAGACATTGATGGTTTTAATCAAATTAAAGATCCTCTTCGTGGGAAACTATATAATGACATGAATTTGCTGAAAGCAGACATTAAGTTCATAATTCAAGACCTTAATGAAAATGGCAAATTTACTAGTGTAAAACAATTGCCAGAGATATGGTAAGATGTTATTGATAAAAGTGGTGACTGCTAATTAATAAACATATTTGGATTTTATTATAGCTTAATTATACTTTCTGGTATTAATGTTCAAACTGCGGCAGGTGCAAGTGAAACGACCTAGTAATTTGAAACATTTTTGACATCAGTCAAACAAGGCTTTCCAAAATTTCCATTCTCAGCCATTTGTTAAATTATTATCAGAATAAATCATTCATAAGTCTATTTTTATTATTATTAATTTTACTCCATTATTTGTTTTTTCCTGTCCACATAGATTTGGTTTATATACTTCTCGATCTCAACATCGCTCAACTCTATTATTAAGAATATCTCGAGTAATATATTAATTAGAGTAAAAGAGTTGTGATACATAGAATATTCGAGTTGTTTGTCTTATTTTTATATCAAGTTCTACACCTCATTTTACTGTATTTTTGACGATCCGAGAATTATTTGACAAGGGTCTAATAGTAACTGTTTTGAATAAGAAAAGGAAAACTAATTTAAAATTGAAATATTTTAATGGTCATAATCTTTATCATCATACTTTCCTTCATATTTTCCTTCTTTAACCTATTTTTTAGCATCCTTAACCGTTTCTTTAGCGTTATCTTTAGCATCCTCAACAGTTTGTTTAAAATTTCTTTAGTATCTTAAGCCGATTATTTAGCACTATTTTTAGCATCCTCAACAGTTCCTTTGGCATCCCTAATAGTGTCTCTAGCCTTGCTCTTAGCTTCTTCAGTCGATTCTTTAACATCGTTTTTGGCATCTTTACCTTTCGATTTCGTACTATCCATAGCTTTACCGACAAATTTCATAGCATCTTGTGCTTTATCTAAGCCTATATCTTTCGCTTTATCAGCCATATTTTGAGCTTTCTTAATTGCTTCATTAGAAGTACCCATAGCAGTTTTTACTTTGTCCATAGATTTGCTAAAAACATCCTTAGCTTTATCGGTAAAATCTTTGTTTAGTTTGCTACGCTTGCTGAGTTGTCTAATGTTAATTTTGCATCCTAGTGCTCGTATCATTATATTGAAATGTTCGAGGATAACTCGTCATCATGAGACTGGCTGAAACATGTAAACGTAATAATCGCATAATGTGGATGATCTCCTTGGTTTTGGATGCTCTTGAACCATTTACTCGGTTTACATTGAAATCAATCGCGCTAACTAGTCATATTTACAATAACAGTATACTTAGATACATTTTACCTTTATCTAAATAGGTGATCTATTTCAAACTCAAAAAACTCTTAACGAAAGATTTAATTTAAGGATTATTTATCTTAATTTCATCTTCAGCATCATTTTTGATATCCTTAGCAGTACCTTTAATATCTTTAGCAGTCTTTTTAGCTTCTTTCATGGCATCCTTAGCCATGCCACTCAAGTTTTCGGATTTGTTCATAGTTTTATCTTTAACGTTTTCAGCTGTATTCATGGCTTTATCCTTAAGATGTTCAGCAGTGTTCATAGCCTTATCTTTAACATTCTCGGCTTTATTCTTAGCTTTATCTTTGATATGTTCGCTTTTATTGGTAAACTCGTTGATTTTATCTTTGACTTCGTCGATAATGCTCTTATTTCCATACCCTGCATTATTGAATTGTCTACTAAATGCAATGTTACTTCTTACGATTTGTCTGAACATTTTTCCAAATGCTGTTCTTTTGCTACCTTTTATACTTGGTGTAAGACTTGAGTCATTTAACCTTATCTAGTTTCAGTTTTGCTGGACCAAAATTTCAGGTATTTTTGCTGATTTTCAGAAACCAATTTGTGAAATCATAGGATAATACCTGCTTTTCAAAAAAGATGTACTTCATCTATACAGTTTTATAAATGAAAATAAGCAAGCCATTTTGATTTTCTACCAAAAAAATACAAATAAAAATTTACTATTTTAGTAAAAAAACCAGAAACAATTTAGCCAATCATAACCAATATGGGACAAAATTTTTGAAACATAATTCTATTCTAATTAGTCGAGGAATTTTAGTTTCTTGAATGCATAAAATAGTAAATAAATTCATGTATTTACTATCCATAAAATATCTCTTAGCTATATTTCTTGCCAATTTAGTTGCTTCCTCAACCTATTTTCACTGTGGTGCATTAATATGAAAGAATTATACCGAGGCTTCAAAAGTTTTGTGCTATATGGAAGGAAATTTTTGAAGAAAACAATATTTTGGTTGATAAAATAAGTAAATTCTTGAAGAAAATGTATCATTATGGTTGAAAATTTTTAATAATTATATAAAAAGCTATTTTGGTTGATAAAAATAAAAATATTCTTCCATATGGCACAAAATTTTTGAAGAAATCTTAATATTTTGGTTGAAATAAAAAATACATGTATTATTTGGTTGATAAATAAGTATAAGTTATATTTATTTATCAACCAAAGCAGGTTTTTATGTAATTATTGAAATTTTTCAACCAAAATAATAATGTTCTTTCGANATCGGTTTCTTTCAAAAATTTTGTCCCATATGGAACAAAATTTTTGAAGCCTCGGTTATAATTCTTTCATATTAGTGATCATAGTGAAAATAGGTTGAGGAAGCAACTAAAATGGCAAGAAATATAGCTAAGAGATATTTTATGGATAGTAAATACATGAATTTATTTATTATTTTATGCATTCAAGAAATTAAAATTCCTTGACTAATTAGAATAGAATTATGTAAGAAAATTTTGTCCCATATGGGACAAAATTTTCGAAAGATAGTTCTATTCTTTTCGAGAAGACAAAAAAGCTAATAAATACTTAAAAGGTAATAATTTATGAATTTATTTTTAAAAAAATATACAATTTAAAATGAAAGCTAATTTAAAGATAGTGTAATATGCAGTATTAAATATCAAGAGGGAGGGTGTACTCGGCCCCTAAGCCATAAATAAGTACCCCTAAATAATCCACAGTTTTACAACTATCCGACTCGTGCCTTCAATATTTTATGTATATTATTATTATTAAACCTCTTAATTCTTGAGGTAAAGTATCTTTTAGGTGTATACAATGTTTCTCTAGTGTCTTTTTTTGATTCATCTTTTGGTTCAAATTCCTTGTAATCCTCATTAATTCTTGTCAAATAAGAAAAGAAACAAGACCTTTTATAAATAAGAATTACATGATCTTTTTAAATCCATTGAATTTCATTTTTTTGATAAACTTTGGTCTAATTTTCTTTCATAAACCTCAAAGAATACATTATTCCAGTGCCTAAATTTAAATTCATTCTCAAATGCTTCTTTTAGCTCATAAACATTATTGATTTCATATTTGTAATCAATTGTTTTAAAAACCATGCTAAGTTTACCAAACATTCCATCTACGTCACTCTTACCATGATGCTCACCAAAAAAATTAACGGAGATATTGAGACTGTACTTATCAGATAAATTCTTCGCATTATAAAGGAACTCTTTAGACCTAAAATGAGGACCACAATCTGTGAATACATTGACAAATTCGTATCCTAAACCCTTTAAATGGCCAACTATACGATCCAAAGCCTCAGAAGAAAATAGTGAATCATGGGATAATATTTCCGATAATAGATTCATATAATGTCTCAACACTGATCCATTATTTTTAAAGATTAAACATGCACCTAAACATGTAATCTGTCTCTTTTCGTAAAAGTCCTAGCCAACTTCATGACCATCATAAGATAAATTGAAATTTTCCTTATAGTCAAGTATAAGGATACAGGATTTGTCACTTAAATTATCTTTTAGAAGATTAAATTGTTCTTTTTGATTTTCTACCACCTGACGATGCATTTGATATATTTCTTTGGTTTTAATAAATTCCTCTTTTTCTTCAACACTTAATGATGAGTAATTTCTTTTTAATATGTTTTTACTAAGCTCACAAATTCCACAAACATCAGTCCACTTTTCACCTTTTTTATAGCTTTTAGGACAATATTTTATAAATGTCCCATATGTAATATTAAAATTACCATCATTTATATATGATCTATAGATCTCTTTTTTTGATTTTTCCAAATATTTTACACCATTCTCATGCGGGGATTCCCTCGAATACTTATTTAGATATTCAATTATTTTACCCACTACACCTTGATCTAATTTTCTTTTACTATAAGGAACATAGCGCTGATAATTATCTAAAGATATTCTACCTTCTTTTCTTTTATTTCTTGCAATTGTAAACTGTGAATCAGAAAAATTGGATTTCATTTTTCTTAAAAGCCCTTTTAAGCTTTTATATGCCAGAACAGATAATAGATTACTTTTTTGGTTTATTTTGACATTTGAATGCAGTTTCCTGTTGTTTTCTATTATTTTGAATCTTTTTGTAAAGAATTTCATACCAGGAATTGTTGCATCATTTATTTCGGTTGATTGTGCTTTCATTTTACCTTATTTTAGTAGAATATGATGTTTATTGCAAACAAAAGGCTATTTATAGGAAAAAAGACTTTTATCTTGTCTGGGTTCTCTTTATTCTCCTCAGTTCCCGTCCCCATTCATTATTTGCTGGGCCTTAATAAATTTCATTTAATTATTTGTTGGTTCTTCATTTGCACAGGGGTGCATTACTTTGTTTCTGTTCAAAATCATCAATTCATCATGTTTCAAGTCAATATTTGTTTGCATGAATTTTTGTTTCAGTTAAATATAATTAGTTATGCATATTCATGCATTATTATTAGTTTGCCTAAGACCGTCTATGTATGCTTATTAATAAATATCGCCTCTTTATGCATGCTTATAAGTTGTATCCGCAATTTTATGCATCTTAATTCATCATGCTCGGTAC
>NIPM01000743.1:40470-56273 GCA_002738285.1 Holacanthella duospinosa | reverse complement strand
AATGTTCTCTCCATGGTCTAGTCTAGAAATACACCGACTACTCTACTTTTTGTCTCACACTTCTAACATTATGAAGTAGCAGAATCAATTTTTATGTAACCTTCCCTCGCCATCACAGAAAAATGACATTTGAAAGCATACTTCGTAGGGTGCAATAAAAAGCTGTAATTACCCTGTACAACGTTTTTTGTAAAGCCAGTAAACCTAGTTTTGTACGCTCTGTCAGTCCTTACGCTACAACTATACCCAATTCCTCTCAATTACTTTACCTTTAAGACAAAACACAAAAAGTTTTGGATCGGCGGCAGTCATCTATGTGTCAAGTAATACGAAGCTGAAACTAAAAGTATACTTTGCTTTTTTTATTCAAGTTAATAAATATAATATAAGGGCAAATCAAAGTGGCTTTTGAAATTTTGAAATTTTGGAGCATGCGCAGTCCAATTTTGAACTTTGCAAAGTTCAAATTGATTTCAATTTGCAAAAAAAACTTTCACAATTTTATTTTCATTTTTTAAATGTCGCAAAAACGATAAAAATTAATCAACTCCGTCTGTGGGGAAGGACTTCAATTATTCCTTGCACTCGATGAAGATGATGAAAATGAAAAAATACTTGAAAATACCCTTGAGGAAGTAGAAATACTCTTGATGTGTAGGTATTTATCCCCTCGGTCAAAGGTAAGGAGATATGTCATCGCTAACACAATTTAATTACAATGATAAGCATAATAGCTTATTATTAATACGTAGGTGATTAAATCTAAAGCCTGGTGGGAAAATGTCCTTCCTCACTGTGATGATAAGAAATTTAAAAATGTTAAAAATTAAACTTAAAAATAAAAATTAAGAATTTCAAATAAACTTGCTAAAGCCTTTTCTCGTGTGAAACTTCAAAATCTATTTTGAAGCTCAACAACCAATCACAGAGCTCGTTTCATTTTACGCTTGCTAAACCCTTTGCAAACTTCAAACGTTCAAAATCTCAAAATCTCAAAAGCAGCAGATTGTTTTAGTTTTAATTATAGCCTATAGTTTTAATTCCAAGCAAAAAAAATNTTCATTTTACGCTTGCTAAACCCTTTGCAAACTTCAAAAGTTCAAAATCTCAAAATCTCAAAAGCAGCAGATTGTTTTAGTTTTAATTATAGCCTATAATTTTAATTCCAAGCAAAAAAAATGTTAATTTATGTTCAGAGGTCACCAGTAATCAAGGTCAAGAGATTGTCGATGAAATTCATTAAATTTTCCATTTTTCATTAAGTTTGTATCTAAAAAGTAAGATCTTTACATTTCAACCAAGAGGATCAAAGTTTGGGGTTGGACGTCACCAATCAGAGACCTAGATGAAGGATTCCTTTCATTAATCATTATGATTTAAATAATTCACTTTTGCCTGTTTCCCATTTTAATTTTTAACCGCGAATAGTGTAAGCTGTGAGGTATTTATTCTATCACTGTCCTGTCCGTTACACATGTCTCATTTTACTCACCAATTACGTAGACTCTTTATAACTACTTTCAATTGATCACAAGTCCATAATATTGTTTCCAAGGTTGCTATGAAGAAAAATCCAACAAAACAAAGGTGTGATAACTCCAATTTTTTTCAAAATTAAGATTAGAGCCCTAGATGCAAGCTGGATCTGATATTACATGTTTATATTTGTTACCAAGAAACGGGTAAAAAAATTTTACGAGTTTCAATTTTTTTGTTCCTTACTCCTTTCTTTAGAGAATTTGTATGTTTCCTTANTTTTTTCAAAATTAAGATTAGAGCCCAAGATGCAAGCTGGATCTGACATTACATGTTTATATCTGTTACCAAGAAAGGGGTAAAAAATTTTTACGAGTTTCAATTTTTTTTGTTCCTTACTCCTTTCTTTAGAGAATTTGTATGTTTCCTTAATTGTAACTAGCTATTATAATATAGAAACTGAATTGTAGTGCGTAGTGATACATACATCAACTTCCATTTGTTCNCTGGATCTGATATTACATGTTTATATCTGTTACCAAGAAAGGGGTAAAAAAATTTTACGAGTTTCAATTTTTTTTGTTCCTTACTCCTTTCTTTTCTCTTAAACATACAAAGGAATCAACATTGATCGATAATATTATATCAAACTGAATTGTAGTGCGTAGTGATAGATACATCAACTTCCATTTGTTCTTCTGATTGTGTGAAACAATGATATTGAAGATTTTTTTACTACAAGGAAAAGGCTTGAAAGAGTCGCAGTTAATAAGACAAAAGATGTTTCATGCGAATGAATGTGCGAATCTTGACATAATACTTGCTAATTTCAGTCTATTTGTTCGAAGTCTTGTCGTATTCGTTTGGCAAGTGTTTCAATCACACGGAAGCAACGATTTATATTCCATTTACATTCACCAACTCCATGAAACGCTTCAAAATATTTTTCTTATATTTTTGCCTTGTNACGATTTATATTCCATTTACATTCACCAACTCCATGAAACGCTTCAAAATATTTTTCTTATATTTTTGCCTTGTTTAGGAAGTCTTTGGAAGGTACTGTCAGGCAAGATCTTGATGTCATTTGACTCCAGCTTTCAGGATTTCTA
This sequence comes from Holacanthella duospinosa, assembly GCA_002738285.1. NCBI lineage: Eukaryota > Metazoa > Arthropoda > Collembola > Poduromorpha > Neanuridae > Holacanthella > Holacanthella duospinosa. The sequence goes on along the minus strand of NIPM01000743.1, from coordinate 53,685 downwards.
CATTATTTATCACTTTCCAAAGATAGTCTTTCGAACTTATTCTTTAATTTCCTAGCATTAAATCCGACGACGTATTCATGACCTTCAAAATCACACTTCGCTTGGTTAGACATGTTGGCGTGATATTCTGACTAGTTTTCAGGTGCTAGATCGCCTTCATCAAATTGAAAACTGAGTTGTTCCTCAATTTGGTGTGAAATGGTAATGTTTGGCACAGTACATTTTACCATCAGATATAGCTTTTGAGAATATGTCTACGTCTATCTCCATCCCTTCGTCCGATATAGGTGGGCGTAGAAGATGCCATATAAGGCAGAGCATCCTTAGCCGGTACTTAGCGTCAACTGGGTTCGGTGTTTGTTCGAATGGACCGAATGACCTGATGATTCCGAAAGCATTTTCAGCAATATCCTGATTGATACTATTACAACTTAGATAAATGACGTTGAAATTCTCAAGCTCAAGAAACAATTGCTTTAGAGAGTATGTGCTCATAAGGATCCCCTGCTGAAATGGAAATAGCCCACAATTTCTGCCGTTGATTGTTCTCATAGTTAGGATTGTGTAATAAATTCGCCATTTCGTTAAAGCAGAGGTTGCACTGTCTACATTAAAAAGCAAATTCATTCAATGAGATAAATTTTAAAATATAGTAAATACCTATTGATATTATTCCGTTCAATGAACTCGTAGTTCAATAGACTCATGACACATTCAAGAATTTCATGTGAAAATTTGATCTGAGTTACCCATCGCTGTAATCTAGAGATTGACGGTTGCGGAATTTGCCAAGAATTTCGAATTAAATCATACGAGGCAATTGATTTTGATCTCAAACTCAGAGCCTTGACTACATCTATTTCTGACCACCAGGTTTTGGATTTATCATTGCGAAAAAGTTCGATCTGAGTTTTTGTGAAAGTTTGCGAAAGTAAAGTATCCAATTCAGATTTGGCAGTAGCTGGTGACATGGATTTCTGATTTCATAGCCTTAAAACCGCAAATTCGAGCTGACATTATTAGCTTTCGTTTTTAGTGCCTGTGTTTGTGATTTAGAATCTGTATTTTTTTTTATTTAATTTTCTCAACTTGCAGCAAATTCTTCAAAAATAATATACGCTTTTTGTCTGAAACGTATGTTGGTGTACACCTACAATTAGATATTATATACTAGATGTATCAATGCACGATATATAGTGTAGCTTACAAATACGGTTTGTCACAAGACTTGCGTCTTAGAGGAGTGTACACTGGAACATGTTGAAGCTTTTTGCCTTAAATGCGCGATTGAGAACCTTAAGGGCCGAATTTAAGTACATCACTCAGACTTTAACTCGACTCGAGCTCATTGGAGTCGAGTTTGAGTCTTGAGTGGGAGATGGAATTCAAGTTTCCAACTCAGACTCCACTTGAGTCAGTGANCTACTCGAGCTCATTGGAGTCGAGTTTGAGTCTTGAGTGGGAGATGGAATTCAAGTTTCCAACTCAGACTCCAGTTGAGTCAGTGAGAATCACAAACTTTCACGTATGCTCCACTCAACTGAAGGAGAATGACCTTCCACCAAAAAANCTTGAGTCAGTGAGAATCACAAACTTTCACGTATGCTCCACTCAACTGAAGGAGAATGACCTTCCACCAAAAAATTTGCCTTTTCCTGTTTTCATTTTCACTCTCTCATCTATTTCTCTTTTGGTTTTAATTTCTCTTTCGTTTTAATTTAGCCTTTGAAATTCAACGAAACCAATTAAGTTAACGTAAAAATGAAGGCGCCAAAAGAGAAAGATTGTAGGAAGTATTTTTTGCCCGTGAAAAGTCNCAATTAAGTTAACGTAAAAATGAAGGCGCCAAAAGAGAAAGATTGTAGGAAGTATTTTTTGCCCGTGAAAAGTCTCTAATAACTGAATAGGTGAGTAACCACAAGAAAGTGCTGGAATGCAAGCAGACTGACAAGGTTATCTTACAAGGGAAAATGAATTGTTGGAACAAGTTGATGGAGGAATTCAACGCTGAAAATGAAGCTGCACCACGGACTGCTAATCAACTGGAAAAATGTTGGGAAAGTATGAAAATGCGCAGTAAAAAAGAGGTAATAGCTATGCCAATTATAAAGTTGTGAGGGTATATCTGAGTTTGAATTCGTAGTTGGACGCACAATGGAACTCTCTGAAGAAAACTGGCGGAAGACCTAAAAAGAATTTGATCAGCAGAGAAGCGGACGCTGTGAGACAAGTAGTCGGGAGTCAATAGGACCCAATGGACAACCCCTTTGATGATGTCAAACTTTCTAGCTCTGGAAACATTTTCTCAGAACAAGAGATTTTTGCAGTGACCAGTGNCCCCTTTGATGATGTCAAACTTTCTAGCTCTGGAAACATTTTCTCAGAACAAGAGATTTTTGCAGTGACCAGTGACAAACTTACGTCAACCCATCCTGCTCCATCTGGTTCTGGTCCACCTCCAAACCCACCGAAGGAGACTGGAAGACCTAGGAAAAGAAAGTTAAGCTTCATGGAGTCTNGTTCTGGTCCACCTCCAAACCCACCGAAGGAGACTGGAAGACCTAGGAAAAGAAAGTTAAGCTTCATGGAGTCTTCAATCATCAAAATGGAAACAGAAAAGCACAGACTGGAAATTTCAATCTTGAAGGACAAGAAATCATTTCAGCAAGAAAAGCACAAACGGCGGCTTGAAATCATGCAATTGGACAAAATATGATGAGATTCACGAGTAGAAACTTTACATTGAATCTCATTACACTTTACAAAGATGTTACAGGTTGTGAATTAGTAAATAGAATTGAAAATATGTCATTAGTCAAAATTAGNATTACACTTTACAAAGATGTTACAGGTTGTGAATTAGTAAATAGAATTGAAAATATGTCATTAGTCAAAATTAGTTTATAATTTAGAAATTTTGGGAATAGGGTTTGGACGGGAAGGGAATATGGATTTGACTTTCCAATNTTTACAAAGATGTTACAGGTTGTGAATTAGTAAATAGAATTGAAAATATGTCATTAGTCAAAATTAGATCATAATTTAGAAATTTTGGGAATAGGGTTTGGACGGGAAGGGAATATGGATTTGACTTTCCAAGGTCAGGCACGCGATAGAAGTGTCCAAATCGTATAAAACCGTAAAAATTTGTGCGCATGCCCACCTTTTATTTATTGCAGCTACTTCAACCTAAAGCGACTTGCCTTTTTACGGCTCTTTTAAAATATCACTGAAGCGCACAGTATTCCAGGTGTTGCAATCTAAACTCTCAAAATTCCGAGTTTTCTGTGAAATTCTATCATTAGGAATATAAATAAAAAGCCACTGCGCATCCTAATCGTGTGAAACCGTTAAAATGTTTGTGCGCATGCGCGCAACGCTCAACCTGTCCCATGTTAATATAAAGGCGGAGGTAGTATGAGGTGTGAGGATATCTGTAGTCAAACGGAGTCAACAGTCATGGCCTTAAGCCGTAACCACTGTCTCCAATCTGATTTCTAAGTTTGGCACCAGACTCAATGTCATTTGCCAGAGTGCTGTTTTCCAGGATCCGGAAGTCATAAGTTGATCCTCTCCAGCTTGCTACGTTGTTGGTGTATTCGAGGTTTGGCTTACAAACAGCTTGTACATTTATTGATAAGTAGCTTTTCCTGCATCTGAATGTCTCAGAGTCTTCTCCACCAGGGCTAGAAATTGGGATGTGGCTACAGTCAATAGCACCAACAAAATCAAAATAATTAACATGTCATCTAAAAACAAATTATACGTACGTGAAATGCTTCCCAATTCGAAGAAACGTTTTTTCAGTAGAGCTTCTTGTTCGTCAGGATACTTGACGAACTGTGGACGCTTGAGTGCCAGGAGAAAAGAAACTTTCTTTACGATTCTGTGCACTGTTGGTTGTGATAAGTTGATCGTATCATCCACGTCCATCTGAAAGGATTCTTTTTCAAAAAACCGAAGGGCAGTCAGGAGTTGCAAGAATGGTGGACAGTGAAGGCCGTGTCTAGATTTTAGGTCATCTTCAACCAAAGGCATAATTAATTGCAAAACAGTGTCTTTGGAGAACCTATATCAGAGCCGGAACTTCCAATCAAGATCATGTTCGATAGGGTTTTATAAGTCTTGAATTATTCTTGGTCTAAATGAAATCTTTGATCTTCATTTCTGAAGTTGAGCTAATAATGATAACAAAACTACTCGATTCATACTAATAACTTAAAGAACTTTAAACTTTCAACTTAAAAAAAAAAGTTAAAAAAAAAACTTATTTAAAAAAAAGAAAACGATGTGTGAGTGGGGGTTCGAGGGAGGGCTGGGTCTCACTCGAGACTAGACTATATTTTAAAGGTTTGCTCAAGNGATGTGTGAGTGGGGGTTCGAGGGAGGGCTGGGTCTCACTCGAGACTAGACTATATTTTAAAGGTTTGCTCAAGTTGAGTTTGAGCAAAAACCTTTCTTGAATTCCATTTCCTCCTATGAGAGCTTACATGAGGGTTGCTAAACTTGAATAACCTTCAAGTGTGTTACTTGAATTCGCCCCTTAGTATGAATTGCCGAATTTGTATAACTTCATTACCAACTTTTGCTTAAGGCATTTCTTAAACCTGATGGCATTGTTAGCGAGAGCGTGGCTTTTGGGTCTAAATTTTCACCTGTAGTGACGACAAAGTATGTTTAATGCTAGATAATAACCTAAAACATTATAATTACCTAATTTCTGATTAGGAAATACACCGAGTTTCNGTATGTTTAATGCTAGATAATAACCTAAAACATTATAATTACCTAATTTCTGATTAGGAAATACACCGAGTTTCCAATAAAATTTTCGATTCGCAGATGCTACAAAATCGCCTGGAAGGAAATGTTCTGAACATACACGGTGACTCGTTTTCACCTCACTAACTGCGTCTTCTGACAAGCTGTCAACCAAATTAATTTTTCGGCATCATATTTAGGGAGGATGAAAACGTTTTCTGAAGGTGTTTGAGCATGCGCCAATGAGATACATTGCCATTATAGCAACTACTTAGGAATAAACACTCACAGTATAAAAAAAGCTAATCAATCACTAAGAATTATATGAAACATACCAATTAAATCAGAAACATGAAAACTAAATTTCTCAAAAGTCGAGATGAAATAATTTGTTTGTTTACTTTTTTTGATTTGTAATTTACCGTATTTCTCGGTTTAAATTCCCTGGGGAATTATTATTTGAAACCGGGCAAAAGGTGGGGAATTATTTCGAGGGGGGAATTATTTCGAGGTGAGGAATTATTAATTGGAAGTGAAAATTTTGCTTCTTTTATAGTTGTTTACTTCTTATAAGAGGTTAAAAAGTACAAATAATGGAATCCAAATGTGTATCTAGCTTAAACTTATGCAAACCGTAAACTGAAACTAAGAATTCAATAAGCTTTTTTGTCGTTTGNAAATGTGTATCTAGCTTAAACTTATGCAAACCGTAAACTGAAACTAAGAATTCAATAAGCTTTTTTGTCGTTTGGATATTTTTATCGCCTTCTAAATTTTTAATTGTCCTTTTTTCAGGTAATTTTGCATAAAATTGTTTCTAATTTCGCGCCTGATGAGACTTTTAACAATTCCTCATGAGGATTTATTTCGAGGTGGGGAATTATTATTTCAAACTAGCCAAATTATTTCGGGGAAGGAATTNATTCCTCATGAGGATTTATTTCGAGGTGGGGAATTATTATTTCAAACTAGCCAAATTATTTCGGGGAAGGAATTCTTTCGAGGTGGGGAATTAAATCGAGAAATACGGTACTTCAAAAATTGAATTTTGAAAAAAAAANGGAAGGAATTCTTTCGAGGTGGGGAATTAAATCGAGAAATACGGTACTTCAAAAATTGAATTTTGAAAAAAAAATGGAGTTACGACTTAACCTCTTTCAGTCGTTTTGTTGAATTTTTCCTCACAGCAACCTTGATTGTTCCTAAGTTAGTATTAATACTTCTAATCTAGGACATTCAATGAGGAGTCATATGATCACGGTAGATATTTCTACTTACGTAAATCACGGGATTTGATTATATCAAATTCCGTGATTTCCGTGATTAATTTTTTGAGGCAAAATTGAGGAAATATTTTTTCTGTATAATTTGGTTTAATATTTGCGAATTGTTTACGCCTGTTAAGTTTATTTCCTGTTTGTGGCACTAAGAGTAATTGGAAGTTGAATATTTAAAGTTTTCAAAATTTTCTCAGATCTTGATCGATGTCGTTGAAGCTTAGGGTAGCAGTAGTTGCATTATGCCTATCAAACTTAGATTATTGCTAAGAAGTCTGATTTCTAGCAAATTTCGTTGACTAAATGCAATGTACAAAACTATTTATCTCAATCACAAATAATCACGTTAGTAACGTAATTGATTACAACTCTATCACAAAAATCACGTGATTGGAAAGTGGACCATAATTGAATGTCCTACTTCTAACCGAAGTGCGGTTTTGTAGAAACCATTGTATAAATTGAATTGTAACTATTGTAACATTGTAACATTGTAACAATAGATCTTATGAAAACATCTCAACAAAAATATTTTCGTACGGACGGACGAACAGGCACGACAAACACAAAACACTACCAATGCAATTAACGGATTATAAANAAATATTTTCGTACGGACGGACGAACAGGCACGACAAACACAAAACACTACCAATGCAATTAACGGATTATAAAGAATTAGTTCAGCTTAAATCTTGGCATAAATAAGAAATATTCAATTTACCTGAAGTATGCGCTATCCTTATTGGTGTCTGCTTAAAGTAAGTTTTTATAACTGCATTGACTTCTTTGTGAGTAATTTGAGAATCTGAAGGCAGATTCACCCCTGCATCTTATAAAAGTGAACGAAAAAAACTGTATGCGTGCTATCTTATGTAAGTGGGAAAGGGGGATAAAGGTTTTGGTTTCTTTAATTAATTGGGAGTGGGAAGAGTATTTTTGGGGTTTCGGGGAAGGGTCGGGATGCGTCGGGGTTGGGGTAGAAAAATGGTTGGGTTTTTGGGGATATTTCTTAATTTAGTTTGATTAAATAATTAAGGGGGAAAATAAAGGGGAATTGACAGGGAATGGGAATTCTGAGGTCAAGGGGTCACTCACCAAATGACTTCTGGATCCTTCTGATGGAGGAAGTCCAGATTCCTTGATTGAAGAATCCAAAAAGAAGGCAGAAAACAGCAGCAGGCAGTAAGTTTAGGTGGGATGGGAAGTCAGAATAAGACAGATTTCTTCCCTTTTTTCCAAAATGAATGGAGCGTCGGTCTGGGAGAATTTCTCCCACACCGACGAATCCATCCAACTTGGGAATGGGTGAAAATTTTAAAGGAGGTGGGAAATCAACTTCTCAATCTAACAAAACTTTATTAGCTATATAGGGAAAAGTTTTAGTTGGCACTTGGTCAAACTCAGAATATAGATATATATCTTCTCTAAATAAGTCATACACCTCCAACTCTACATGAAAACAGAGAGACGAAAGCTAGACATTTGACCTTACGCTACAGAGTTGAGCTACTTCAACATGTCTCATGCACAAATTGGCGTTGAATGANACTTCTCAATCTAACAAAACTTTATTAGCTATATAGGGAAAAGTTTTAGTTGGCACTTGGTCAAACTCAGAATATAGATATATATCTTCTCTAAATAAGTCATACACCTCCAACTCTACATGAAAACAGAGAGACGAAAGCTAGACATTTGACCTTACGCTACAGAGTTGAGCTACTTCAACATGTCTCATGCACAAATTGGCGTTGAATGACTTCATTATCATTTCTGCCTTATTCCCTATTTTTCTCAAGGAACTCATGCTACCTTTGTGTTCAAATCAACCCCTTAATCACTCCAAATTTCTCGAAGCTAGATTATACGAAATAGGATACGCAATTGTATATTCCAAGTTGTACTATATGTTTTGTTATTTAACACTACACTTACTTAGTACACATAGATAAATTTGTGTTGCCTGGAAANAGTTGTACTATATGTTTTGTTATTTAACACTACACTTACTTAGTACACATAGATAAATTTGTGTTGCCTGGAAACTAAAGTTTCCTCTCTGTCCAGTCAAGCAGTATCGTAGCGTCAGAGTATTACTGAGTACCCTTTCTAGAATGCGGTTCACATATGTTATGATTGTCCCTCCACACTGAATTCTGAATTCGTAGACCTGACAACAAAAATAAATATTCAAATAAAGCATTAACTAAAATTTAATTAAGNAGTTGTACTATATGTTTTGTTATTTAACACTACACTTACTTAGTACACATAGATAAATTTGTGTTGCCTGGAAATTAAAGTTTCCTCTCTGTCCAGTCAAGCAGTATCGTAGCGTCAGAGTATTACTGAGTACCCTTTCTAGAATTCGCTTCACATATGTTATGATTGTCCCTCCACGCTGAATTCTGAATTCGTAGACCTGACAACAAAAATAAATATTCAAATAAAGCATTAACTAAAATTTAATTAAGNACTGAATTCTGAATTCGTAGACCTGACAACAAAAATAAATATTCAAATAAAGCATTAACTAAAATTTAATTAAGCAACTTACGAGTTATTTTTGAAGAAAGTCAATACCAACCAAAGTAGCGTCAAATGTGTCAAAAAGTTCTTTTGTTGTAAATATATTGATTAAAAGGATAGACCGGAGGGGTTTCTCAGATGCCCAAGCAATATTATCTAAACTGTCTTCCTGAGTGAGAGAACTCATATTCCATGGAGACATTGATTTCAGCGAGCTGTTTGAGAATCTGTGTTTGGTCTTAAAGAATTTCCAAGCATACTCAAAAATNGGAGACATTGATTTCAGCGAGCTGTTTGAGAATCTGTGTTTGGTCTTAAAGAATTTCCAAGCATACTCAAAAATGCTATCCATTCAGTTCAGTAGTCTTAACTTCTCAAGTATTCTATCCCCCAGAATTCTTAAGACCAGTACACTATTGCTCAGTTTTACTATTCTTAAGCATGCTTTATGTTTACTGGGATGGTGCTTAAATAAATCATCNAGTACACTATTGCTCAGTTTTACTATTCTTAAGCATGCTTTATGTTTACTGGGATGGTGCTTAAATAAATCATCTATAATTTAATTAATTAATTATTGTTTTATAAATATTTGATTATTTATTATCTGAAATAAATTTAATGCGACTAACCTTGCGCATACCTATACCTTACTAACCATTTTTTATTTGAAAATTGTCACGAAATCGTAAAATTCCTACACTCAAAATCAATAGGTATACCCTACAGTTTTCCACTCATCCACCATCTCTTGCTTGCTAGTTTTCGAGGAACACGCCTCAAATATTNAGGTATACCCTACAGTTTTCCACTCATCCACCATCTCTTGCTTGCTAGTTTTCGAGGAACACGCCTCAAATATTTGTTCAGGGTGGTCAAATTACATCTAGTGTTACTTTAAGTAGTTTATACGATAATAAAAAGTAAACAAACAAACAAAAATTTATTTAATTACTACCANCTTTAAGTAGTTTATACGATAATAAAAAGTAAACAAACAAACAAAAATTTATTTAATTACTACCAATTCCAACAGATTAACTATTTGTTTGAACCAGGTGTCTCATTGTTATTTCTAAACTCTAAATTCCTTTGAAGACTCTTTTCTGAGATTATATTCACATTGAATAATGTGGTCTAGTGCCACAATTTATGGCATTCATAGAAGTGGAGAGAAACTCCGTCACTTATGGCTGTGCATATAAAGCCTAAGGTCTACAAAACTGAAATCTTTCTAGCTAGATGGTATACATATCCCCGGTGCTACCCATCAAAATTCATTCTCACATTTGCCCATATGTGATGATGCAGGATGGGCCGGTCTTCTCACATGTGTATTCAAAATACATTAGCGGCCATTAACCATATCCCGTGTGCTCCTCATCAAAAAATCATTTTCACATTTGTTCGTATGTGATGCTGCGGGATGGGTGGTAAGAGGGAGGGGGGGGTAGACCATTTAAACACGTGTATTCAATGTGCATTAGCGGCCATTAAAAAAAGGTTTTACAGTACAGGTCACATTGACTTCAAGGAAAAAACTGGAATAGGATACTAGGTAAAAAAAAACCTGTTTCTCTTCTCACTTTTAAATTTATGACAACAAAAAAATAGAACCCGATTGTACGAAGGGGCCATTGAAAGTATGCTGCCAAGTACATTATGAATCTGTTCCGTCTGTCGGTTCAATTCTGCATACAAACCGAAATCGAAATCGAAATATAATTCTCTGTATAATTCGAAATCGAAATCAGAAGCGAAATTCAATACTAGCCATTCAAAATCGAAATAGAAATTCATAACTTTTTAGGAGCTCGATATCCAAATCGAAACCGAAATTCAAAATCTCAAGGTGATCGAAATCGATATGGAAATTCTTAATCCCCAGGTATCGAAATCGAAGTCGAAATGAAAATTAATAAGTAATACTCAAATTGCCCACCTGTGGAGGGAGAGGATACGAAGTTGATATTTATTTATTCGTGAGGATAAGGTGTGTAAGTTGGAGTGGAGTTTTTAACTTATTTTATATTTNCGAAGTTGATATTTATTTATTCGTGAGGATAAGGTGTGTAAGTTGGAGTGGAGTTTTTAACTTATTTTATATTTCACATTCCCGCGAGAAGCAAGAACATTATTGTGGTGATGTTAAATACCTGTTCTCATCTCATAAACATAAAATACAGAAAGTTTGGTGCATATTTAGGAATTCAAAATCCATAATTTCAAGTTGCTCAAAATGGAAATCCATAAACGATGGGGTTCGAAATGGAAATTCATAATCCCGCGCAATCGAAATCGAAATCAAACTCAACTTTACATTCGAAATCGAAATCGAAATTGATATTCAACACTGAGCATTCGAAATCAAAATCAAAACTCATAGCTTTTCTGACTCTCGAAATCGAAATCGAAACCCATAATATTTAAGGCTATCGAAATGGAAACTTCAAATTTCGATTTTGAGCTAAGTTACAGTTGTGATTTTGTCAACAACAAACACAAACAGAGTTTCACTAAACATGGAGTGCTTGTTTCCAAAGTCCACATGGAACCAAGACGATCCAGGAATGAATGTATATTTGTGACTGGTGGTACTGGCCTTATTGGAACAAATGTTCAAGAAGTTTTGACTTCAGCATCTGTAACCTCAGTTGACCTCGGCTATAACAAATTCTAGGGACCAGAAAATTTGGTTCGTAACACCCGATGTTTAATATAGCCGAATAATGAACAAATATTAAATTTAAAGTTATATTCATAACATCTTATGTTTTTGAGTTTTCTTTGTTTAATTATTTTATTTTTCTACAGTCTGCTACCTCACAATCCAAATAAACCAAGAATTTACTTGAACAGAAAAAAAAACATACTCTTCAACCAAATAGCATTCAGCCCTCGGTGGAATTCGCATATATCAATTTTTCAAACAAACATCTTAAAATTGGAGTTGTGTGCGGTAGTCATTCAATTGTATTGTAATTTACTCTATGAAAGACATGTCGTCCAGAAAGAATCTTAGAGCAGTATTTTGAGTAGATCTGACTAATTCCATGTTTCTTTCAATTAGTCTATCGCTAATTCAATACTTCTCTTTATATTTCAGTTTTAACTTCTGTAACATTTAAAAAAATTCGCCTGCATTTATTTCGATTTTGATTTGGAGAGATATAGGTTTCATTATATCGTCCGGCCCAGAATTGTATAATTGTAGTTTTATATTGTATAATTTTCACTTTCCTTGGATTGTAAATCCGCACTCGGTTGCTCTAGAAACCTCCACAGTTCACACACATGTCGCCATACATGGAAAAACCTAAATGGTTAGTTTAAAAATTGAAAGCTTATAATTGAGTCTACGAAAGTGGGAAGGTGAGTAGTTAGTCATCTTGCATGACTGAGTCATCTTGCTTTTATTCAAACTTGAGGAGTGATTTGAGAACAGTCACTACATCATGCAACTGAGTCAAATTCAAACATCGGTGACTACAAAAGTGGGAGTCATGTGAGTCAATGTGCTTATGACTCTGAGTCTCCTGACTCATTTAACCTTCCNCAAAAGTGGGAGTCATGTGAGTCAATGTGCTTATGACTCTGAGTCTCCTGACTCATTTAACCTTCCGGGGTGATTTGAGAAGAGTTGATTATAATAATTTACTCATTCAGTGGCATAATGCAGTGGCGATTGTCAAATCACTCAAGATTGTGAGTAAGATTCAAGTGACTCAGATTCATGACTCATTGATTCCCAGTTTTGTAGCATCAGCTTTAAGTATTAAATTGACTCAGTGATTCTTGTAAGATCACTTTTGAAAACTGAGTAAGAGTCATGACTCAGTGACTGATATTCAAACAATTTATATAAACTGTTTGATTTATATATTAAATTTTTATCTGAGAAGTGACTCAGACAGTCTGAGTCATCCATTTTGACTCTANTAAGTATTAAATTGACTCAGTGATTCTTGTAAGATCACTTTTGAAAACTGAGTAAGAGTCATGACTCAGTGACTCATATTCAAACAATTTTTGATATACTGTTTGATTTATATATTAAATTTTTATCTGAGAAGTGACTCAGACAGTCTGAGTCATCCATTTTGACTCTATCCGCAGGATTAATTTGAGGAAAGTCACTTGAGTCATGCTAGTTTAAAACTTGATTGACTACGAGACTGGTAGTCATTGTTTCATGACTCTGAGTCACCTTACTCCTATCAATAAAAAATGGGTGTCATTCACAACCCCAACTGCAATCAAATCTCACCGCTTATAAGTAATTGACAGGAAAATAAATTCTGAAAAAGTACCACGTTGTAATTCCNTTTGACTCTATCCGCAGGATTAATTTGAGGAAAGTCACTTGAGTCATGCTAGTTTAAAACTTGATTGACTACGAGACTGGTAGTCATTGTTTCATGACTCTGAGTCACCATACTCCTATAAATAAAAAATGGGTGTCATTCACAACCCCAATTGCAATCAAATCTCACCGCTTATAAGTAATTGACAGGAAAATAAATTCTGAAAAAGTACCACGTTGTATTTCCCTAATTAGTATGCCCAACTATGAATACCCACCCTAGGTGGTGTGCCAGGAAATCTAAACACGTCTTTCCAATTTCGAATCTGGAGGACAAAAAAA